>CAKNXH010058613.1:1462-39516 GCA_932178445.1 Andricus quercusramuli | reverse complement strand
TTTCTACCCTCTAATCTACTCTCTACCCCCTACTCTCTACTCTACTACCGACTCTCTACTCCACTCTCTACTCACTTCTCTCTACTCTCTACTTTCTACTTTCTATTATCTACTCTCTACTCTCTACTCTACACTACTCTCGACTCTACTCTCTACAATCTACTCTACTCTCTACCCTCTACTCTACTTTCTGTCCCCTCCCGGCACTTTTGACCAGGCTACTGGGCGCGTCCCCGAGTTGCGGATAGGGGGGCCCTGTACCGAGGGTTTCTGCTGAATACGGTTACACAACTCAATAAGCAGTCGCGGACAATGGTCCAGGGATGGTCCCGAAGGAAAAACCCCCAAGTCAAGGCGTTAATCCACCGTGCCGAAGATTGCATGGCACCAGGGGTGTGTTGTTCCAAACGGTGTCTCTGGGATACCAAGTCGCCTCCTAGAGTAAACAGACCTTACCCCCGCATGCGGGGCTCTGCGGGGGTGGACTTTTACTTCCCTAGCTACTAGTGGGAATTCAAATGGAGAATCAGCAAAATCTAAACAGAAGTGTGTGTGAGGAGACGGTAGGTGAATTGGACATTGTGGATGATCTTGACATCAGTCAAAAGACGGATGTGCGGGGCTCTGCGGGGGTGGACTTTTACTTCCCTAGCTACTAGTGGGAATTCAAATGGAGAATAAGCAAAATCTAAACAGAAGTGTGTGTGAGGAGACGGGAGGTGAATTGGACATTGTGGATGATCTTGACATCAGTCAAAAGACGGATGCTAGACCGGACCTAATGTTTGGGGGCGAAAATATGAAGGAGAGCCGAAAAATGCTTGAGGAATTGAAGGGTGTATTGGTGGCGATGCAGGATTTCTGTCACACCAAGAGAAAAATGTTCATGCCAATCAGGCATGGACTACAGGATGCGCAGCGGAAAGTGATTGAACTCGAAGTCACCCTGAAATGTGCGGAGTGGAGCTACAAAGATGCACCAAAAGGCGTCGGGAATGACATCGGCAAAAAATTTTCCGAATATAGGAAGGCGAATGCGAAGAGGGACACATACCACAGCAGGACTCAAACTGAAGAAGCTATGGAGTCTGCCACTCCCCAAACCGGGAAACGAGAGAGGGAGCCTTCTATGAGCCCCGTTGAGGCTGGTGACCCCAGACAAAAGGTGAAGAAACCCAGTAATGATGTAGGAGCACCTACTTCTGCACCAAAGACCACCAGGAGGAAGGAGCCAAAAAGGAGAGCTCGACCCGAGGCTGTCTTGATAAGACCAGCCAAGGGTTCGAGCTATGCCGAGGTCCTCAAGGACTTAAAAAAGAAAGTGAAACCTGACACCCTTAGTGTCAAAATCAAGGGTGTCAGGGAGACAAAGAATGGGGAAATCCTCATCGAGGTAGGCCCGGCAGCGGGCGCACAGTGAGTTTTTTTACAATTTTTTTTTCAAAATTCTGCTCACTGCTCAATTTTTGACCGATTCTAATAATTTTTTTTAAAATACTCGTAACGAATTATAGTTTCATGTAGGATTGCTACTTTTTTAGTTTTCTGCAACAAACTAACCTAAATTTTGGGTTTGGGATTTTAGGTTTATGGATTTGTGAATTTGAGGATTGTAGGTTTATGGGCTTGGGGGATTTATTTTTTGTGGATTTGAGGTTTGTGGGTTTACGGGTTAGGAAGTGTGAAGTTTGTGGGTTTTGGGTTTATGGATTTGTGAGTTGGAGGATTGTAGGTTTATGGGCTTGAGGGATTTATGTTTGTGGGTTTGAGGTTTGTGGGTTTGGAGGTTTGAGGTTTTGTGGGTTTGAGGTATATTTTTTATGGATTCAAGGTTTGAGGTTTGTGGGTTTGAAGTTTTTGGGTTTGTGGGTTGGAGGTTTGTGGGCTTGTGGAGTTTTGGTTTTAGGTTCATGTGTTTGAGGTTTGTGGGTTTGAGGTTTGTGGTTTTGAAGTTTGTGGGTTGGAGGTTTGTGGGTTTGGGGTTTTAGGTTTATGTGTTTGAGGTTTGTGGGTTTGGGATTTTAGGCTTATGGATTTGTGAGTTTGAGGATTGTAGGTTTATGGGCTTGAGGGATTTATATTTGTGGGTTTGAGGTTTGTGGGTTTACGGGTTTGAGGTTTGTGGGTTTGAGGTATATTTTTTATGGGTTCAAGGTTTGAGGTTTGTGCCTTTGAGGTTTGTGTATTTGAGGTTTGTGCGTTTGAGGTGTGTGGGTTTACAGGTTTGTGGGTTTGAGGTTTGTGGGTTTGAGGTATATTTTGTGTGGGTTCAAGGTTTGCGGTTTGTGCGTTTGAGATTTGTGAGTTTACGGGTTTGGGCGTTTGATGTTCGTGGGTTTGAAGTTCGTGGGTTTGAGGTTTATGATTTTGAGGTTTGTGTGTAAAGATATTGTCGATTTCATGGTTTTAAAAGTTTCGAAATTTCATGATTCGGCTACCTTGGCAAGTTCATATTTTTTTAGGTTAGTTTGTTGCTAAAAACTAAAAAAGTAGCAGTCCTACATGAAATTATAATTCGCTACGAGTATTTAAAAAAAAATTGTTAGCATCGGTCAAAAATTGAGCAGTCAGCAGAATTTTGAAAAAAAAATTTTAAAAAAACTCACTGTGGGGCGGCAGGGCGAAACCTTATCCAGACAGGGCATCTAAAGGTGGGATGGATGTCCTTTAGAGTCCGGAAGAAGACGGAGGTTCTCCAATGTTATCGCTGCCAGGGCTTCGGCCACATGGCGGCAAGATGTGAGGGTCCAGATAGGACTCAAGTATGCAGAAGATGTGGCAAAGAGGACCATAGGGCTGCGAAGTGCGTAGGTGAACCGCAGTGCTACCTCTGCGCCACAAAGAAAGGGAATCCCCGGAGCGACCATCTGCCGGGGACGACGAGGTGTGCGTCGTTCAGGGAGGCAGCCTCGACGAAGAAGCCTGATGAACGACGGAAATAAGTGGCTACGCGCAACCAGGATGCCGAAGGCTGACGAGCCCGATGTGTGGTATCACCACACAAGTGAGGACGATGCGTGCATCCTGGTTGGGTGAAAAGGAGAGAAAGAAGAAGCCCAGGTTGGCAACACAGCGGGACGCCGAAGCACGGCGGAGAATGCCTATAACCCGTGTTCCTGAAGTAATGCGAAAGCGGATTCCGGGAACATGGGTTGACAAGGAGGGGAGGTGAGTTTAGTGGGTATTACCGTTTGTAGGTCGAATCCCACACTCAGTGCGTAAATGCATTCTCACCTCCTCTACACAACAAAAAATCTCTGTCCCCTACTCTCTACTCTACTCTACTCAACTCTCTACTCTACCCTCCACTCTCTACTCTCTACTCTCTACTCTCTAATCTCTACTCTCTGCTCTGTACTCTCTACTTAACTCTCTACTCTACCGTCCACTCTCTACTCTACTCTGTAATCTCTACTCTCTGCTGTGTACTCTCTATTCACTACTCTCTATTCTTCTTTCTACTCTCTACTTTCCACTCTACTCTCTACTTTCTACTCTTTACTCTCTACTCTTCACTCTCTACTTTACGCTACCATCTACTCTACTCTTCTCTCTACAATGTAAACTACTCTTCACTCTCTACTCTACTATTTACTCTCCACTCTCTACCCACTACTCTCTACTCTACCCTGTACTATCTAATATCTAGTCTACACTCTACTCTCTGCTCTCTACTCTGTACTCTCTAGATTCTACTATTTACTCTACTCTCTACCATCTACTCTACTCTCTACTCAACTCTTTTCTCTCAACTCTCTGCCATCTACTCTACTCTCTACTCTAAACTCTACTCTCCACTCTCTACTCTACTCTCTACCCTCTACTCTCGACTCTCTACCATCTACTCTACTCTCTACTCTACACTCTTCTCTGCTCTTTACTCTACTCTCTACTCTACTCTACTTTACACTCTACTCGCTACTCTACTTTCTACCACCTACTCTACTGTATATAAACTATTAATAAAAATATTGAAATAAAATATGAGAATGTGTCTCATAATAGAATAGAATGTGTTTTTTTTCATTCTAAAAACATTTACATGAAAGCCATCTTCACATTTATAATTTTAATAAATAAATAAAAGGTTGTTTAGAAGTTAATCCCTCTGAAGCACAGGACAATACACGGTCATCACAAATTTCTGCATTAATTTAACAAAATTTATTATTCTGATACAGAATCCGAAATACGTTTCGTAGATTGTTGTTAAAGATGCTATTTCTCAATAAAAATTTCATTTAAAATAACCATTTTTTTACAACAATGTATGAAAAGTATGTTTGAATCTATCTCAATAATTCTTTCATCTTTTAAGAGTGTAGACGCAAGTAAGTTTTTGCCTAAGTTTAAAATTTTGTTTACCAATAATTTATTGGAGACGTACACATTTGGGAGGGTACAATCTGTGCACGTGGATTTGTGATTTTAAAATTTTATCGTACTTATTGAGGCGTGCACATTTGGGACTAATTTTTTCACTTGTGAAGGACTAAAAGTCGAGGTATTATATACTTGTGGGTCATTTCTCCCGTTTTTCACATATTCGTTGTTACAGTGTAGACACGAATTTTTTGACGAAAATCTATAATAATAAAGGCTATAATCTTAGAGAATTTTTTTGTCTCTTACTCCAAATTCTGCGATTTTTCTCGCCGAGTACTAATGTTATAAATTCAGGCGTCAGAACTTTTGCTCGCGACTTTAGTATACGCTCTATTGCAGTGAATTGTTTGGCAAGTCAATAATCGGTCTTAAACAAGTCTTAAACGGTGACTCTGGGATACCGGACGACCTCTCAGAGTATGCAGCTTCATCCTTGCACGCGGGGCTCTACAAGGATGGACGAACCCTTTCCCTAGCTGCTCGTGGGAACAACAATCACACCACCAAAACACCAAAAAGTTGTAGATGCGGTTCAAAACGATCGATCGCGCAGAGCACCCGAAAATGGGTCGGCAAACAATGCCGATCATCCTAGAGTTCGGGGTGCTGAAAATAATTTCGATGGAAACACGACGAAGAACCGGCGAAACGCACATTAAGTGGACGGATCAACTCAAGGATGTCCTTCTAGACTGCTACGATGCCAGCATTATCCCTGTTCGCGAAGGCTTCATGGCGCGTATGCACACTCTGTGGTGCCAGAAACACCCAGAGCTTCAGCACGTTTCGCATCAGTCTGTGCAAAATCAAGCTGCCAACCTCTCGAAAACTGGATATGTACGCGAAGCGCTTCCCCAATCGCTGCTTGATTAAGCAGCAGACGAAGATGAGAAAGCGACATTAAGACCAACCACAGAAAGCAGGCATCTTCTGACAGATGATTGTGATTTCAGGACCAGGAGCGAAATTAACATGCAAGTACCTCCTATCCCCCAAGATCTGGCTGAAATGGATGCCTCTCTTCGTGGAGATATCTCGCAAGAGTCCGACCTGTGGACCATCATTTGTTCAGTTTATCGTGCTGCGAGAGATTTGGCTGATTCAAATCGAAGGCTAAAACCGACGATGGATCAAAAGACCAAAAGACGCTTGCATCAACTGAACAAGAAGATTGGATGGGCAAGAGAGAATGCGTCCCATGTTCAATGTGTGATTGACTACATAACATCTGGTAGACGGTTTACGGAAAGGGTTCAAAAGTTCGCCCAAGAAATAAGGAAGAAGAGGTGAAAAAGGTGAAAGAGATAAGAGGTGAGAGAAGCACTCAGGGGCACGGAGAACTTGTCCGCTGCTGGACCAGATTGTATTAAGAACTTCTCGTGAAAGGAATTTACTTTTACACACCAACATTTGGTCCGCATATTCAGCTCATATTTAAAGTGGGAAACGCCCATTCCGCAGTGGCTGATGTTAGGACGCACTATAACTCCTACCGAGAAACGGCAACTTGTCCAACCCAGAGAATTACAGGCCAATGTCTTGTTTGAACACACTGTATAAGATATTTATAGCTGTCCTAAACAACAGGATTGTTTGACGAATTGAGCCTGCGTCGCGAGAGATATACGAACAACGTGGCTCGAAAAAAGGTGTAGCAGGCTGTCGAGAGAATCTGCTAATTGACAGGTGTCTGTAAAGACGCTGCAGCCCATCAGCGCGTCCTGTCAATGGCCTGGATTTGCTACCGGAAAGCTTTCGATTCAACCTCTCATAGACTTATCATCTGTCTGTTAGAAAGCTTGAAGGTACATCCACACATAGTGAGATGCATAGAGAGATTGATGCATCTTTGGAAAACTAGATTTACCATCTCATCTAAAAATTATCGTCTGATATCGAACAACGTCACCTTCCAGAGGGGCATCTTTCAAGGTGATATCATGAGCCCTTTGCTTTTTCGCATCACACTTCTGCCTCTATCTCTCGCACTACGAAATTCTCCTGAATACCTCTGCGGCGACACTAATCAGCGCGAGCATAAGGTCACTCATGTATTTTATATGGATAAACTGAGGATCTATGCCTCTGGTAAAAGCAAACTTCAATCTGCTATAATTATCATCAAGAACTACACAGGAGAGATTGGAACGGACTTTGTTTTGTTCAAGTGTGCCAAAATTCATCTGAAGAAAGGAAAGATTACTGGCGTTCCCAAGGACCCTGAGCTTGTGGATATAAGTGTTATTAGACATCTTAATACTGGAGAGACCTATACATGCCTGGGCGTGCCTCAAAGCCGCATTCGGGACCTAACATCAGTGAAGGAATCTCTCCCAAGCAGATACAAGCATCTTCTTCGACAGATTTGGTCTTCCAATCTGTCGGCGTTGAACAAGGTATCTGCGACTAACATGCTTGCCGTCCCGGTTCTACTCTAATTGTTTGGGGTGGTTCAATGGACGAAAAACCAGCTTAAGGGCCCTTGATGTCACCACACGTAAGATCATGCATATGCATAAAAGCTTGCATATCAATTCGTCAGTTCCGCGATTATACATTCCACGCCGTCAAGGCGGACGCGGACTTCTGAATCTCCAGTGTCTTCATATCCGAATTGTTCTAAGTACAGCTTACATCGTTGCTAATGGCAGAGATCCGCTCCTTAAGATGGTCAGGAATCACGAGATGAGTGGCGAAGGATCGTTCCTTTACAAAGCCGCGGAGCAAGCGGCCGAGACCCTTGGCCTGAATTTTAACATCAGAAGTGAGGAAAGTGCATTACTCCGTCTAGATGCTTCACGTCTAAAAGCCGAAGTAAAGAAAGCAGAGTTTGGAAAATTTCACCAACAGCTACTCGGCAAGCATATGCACGGAAACTTTTACAGAAATGTAGAAAAACAGACCTTGTCGAAGGAGCAAATTTTTGCTTTCCTCAAATCATCAGGGCTCAATTCAGGTCCAGAGAGTTTTATTGTTGCATGCCAGGACGGTGTCATTTCTACCTTAGCATACCGTGCCCGTATTTTATGTCAAGAAGTTCCCAGTAATAGGTGCAGAGCGTGTCATGCACACGCTGAGTACCTAGAATACATACTATCTGGGTGTCCGACCCACGCTGGAACGACGTACATCTATAGACATAATGCGGCCCTGAGAGTACTTTATTACCATCTTTGTCGGTCTTGCGGTGTTGGTCGCGACCCTGCCCTGCCAAACGCTCCATGTGAGATAGGGTCAATTGTCCGAAACGAGAAGTGCCAAATTTTCTGGAACTACGATTTTCGGGCAGCAGTCTCCGTTGCTCACTCAAGACCTGACATTGTTCTCCAAGACTTCGAGAAACGAACTATATTCTTGATCGAATTCTCGGCTCCGTGATTGATGCTCTCGGAGGTGCAAGGCACTTGCGAGATGGATGCAGGAAGCATCCTCGGGTCGCTTCGTGTTCTCAAGCCACACGAGGGTTTCGCCGGCCTGTCTTTGTGATTTCGTCGTGCCCTGCGACCACCCATCTCACGTTTGTGAGACGTGGCCATAGGTGTGGTTTACCGCGGTTCTACCGGGGGCTATTGGCATTTTTTAGAAGGCGGTTGCTCTTAGTAGGACCCTGCGGTGGTTGTTTCACTCTGTTTTTTAAATTATATATATATATATATATATATATATATATATATATGTCCGCTCATTAGTTGTGGTAAAGTCACCTTTGCAAATGGTGCACATTGTTCGCTTGTCATCGGAGCATGATTCTGTATATTGTTTTCAACCAATTAAGAAAGGACAGAAAAATGAATCTTCGAGTTTCTGATAACTACAAAGTGGATTTTCTTCACTTTCACACTAGGTTAGGACTCTCTGTCCAGTTTCGAGAATAGATTTTTCAATTGGAACCATTTGAAGCTAATTCCAAAGCAGCTTTTTTTGTATTTCAGAGAATTTGGTGTAAGCGTACGATAATGACTTGCTTTTTTTTATTGCGCTAAAATGAAGAAGTTTACCAAGTTTTACAAAGCAACACCGTAAGGTAGTTTAGGGACGACATCTGTATGTAGAGGGTAGTAGGAAATAGGGACCAGCCATCTTCCTTCCAACTGAGTGGATTAAGATTTTAAAAAGGCAATTCGCACATTTCCCTGTAACCAGAAAAGGTTTCGCTGTAGCAGGCGTTGAAATACGAGAATTGAAATACGCTAAAGTACGAGAGTGGAACATTGTGGAAATGGGGGGAGTTAAAAGGATACTTGCGGCAAGGTGCACTGTTTTTTCATAGCCTTTTCTTTTGCACGTAAAAATCAGTTTCCATGCCAATATCGTGAACGATACGATCAATTTCATCAAACGCGTGGGGGTTCCATGTGGAAACATTCTCGGCCTGTTAAATTCCCTCATTTCGACACTTTTTAACTCTCGCATTTTAGTATAGATATGTATTTGGTTTCTTTTTGCAAAAACATATTTTATTGGGCCTTTTTTAAATCGTAATGCCATTCTCCGGAAGCAAGGTGGACACATGATATGCATGTAAAAATCACGTCATTTTTTGCACCTAGCTCCAACACCCGTAAATGAAGCAGCTCAACAACAACTTGTAACTTCCAGTTAAAAACTGCAACATTACAGCAATAAAATGCACCAATCAACGGTTTTTTAAAAGTGTCTCAAAGATTATTTTAATTGACATATTACAATGTTCGTGGGATAATTTAGAACCATAATAAACAAACTATTAAAAACAATGTTAACCAATATTTACCATATCACCTTATGTTTTTTTTTATTTCGTAGGAATTAAATATAAATTTCGTCTATTTTAAAATGATCACCTCACGAATTACTTTAATTTTCATCTTGTAACTTACATAAAAATAACATCCCCCAACCGTTGCGTTTGCGCGAAAGCAGAAAGTGAAAATAAAAGTGTTTTATAAAAACGATTTCGCCATGAGAGAATCACTTTATTTATTACATAATTACATGATCATTCGTCAAGAAAAATCTTATAGATATATGATAAGCGAAGTACTAAATATTTCATTTTGGATTATTAGGCAATTTGAAACCTACTAATTCTGCAGTTTCTTGAACACGTCGCTCACCCTTACCACCAAACTGGGTTTGAATTTCTTGATATTTTTGTAGTGAAGTAAGATAAAGAAAATAATTCTCTGCTAAAGATTTGAATTCTGTGCGGGCTTTGCAGAAGACTTCACAAGTTTCTTTGTGTATACGTGTTTCATTCAGCATGTATTGTACCATTCTTTTATCCTGTGCAGTTTTCCATTGTGACGTGCCCTTTATCTGTCGTATAAGTAAACGCATAAATTTCAACTCATTACTCATTTTGATAGTAATCTGAAAAAAGATATAAATAACATTAATGGACTCCTTGACTGGACCTACAACTTGTGTATGCCATGTATTTTGATAAGACCAATATTATAGAAGATATCAAATAAAATCTATTTTTCATCACGCATGCACGGAATATGCCATATTTCGCATCTGTTTTCCGTGCGCATTGTGGATGCAACAAGTAAGTATAACAAAATGACAAATAATATTGATATGATTAATATGAATATTCATATTGATTATATGTAATCATAATCAAATAAAAACGTATTAGATCTAAATATCATACTTAAATATGCCCACAGCAGGTTTCAGGTTAGGTGCGTTTGTTTCGTGAAAACACGGCCAATTCTCCATCGGCACCTGAAATTATCTTTTTGATTGGGGTGTTTTTCCTCTCGGGGAGCTCGGCACTGTTTGCCGACCCACTGTCGGTTGCTCTGCGCGTTCGATCGTTTTGAACCGCATCTACAACTTTTCGGTGATTTAATAGTGTCATTGTTGTTCCCACGAGCAATTAGGGAAAGGAACAAGGATAAGGCTGCGTACTCTGAGAGGTCTAAGAATTTCAAATTGTACATTTTTTATGTCTTACGGTCCACATAAAATTAAATAAAAATTGAGCCAAAAACATTTTTCGAACTCAGAATTTAATAATTAAAAAACTCCTTTCTCCATCCTTTACGTACGTTTCGGTACAATTACGTACCCTTTTCAAAAGGTTTTTAAAACGTAAATACAATAATATTCCAAATTAGTAATGTTAAACAGAAAAATTAGTAATAACAAGAATAATTTCATAAATTAATGTAAATTTGTAGCTAAAATAAGAATAATTTCGAAGAGTAAAACAAACATCGAGAAGGAACACAGAAAACCAATGTCAATTTTGAGGAATTCAAGTCAAAAATTTAGAAACATTACAATTGTTATAGAAGTCTTAGAAAAATTAAAGAGACTTCACCTGCTTTGAAAACTACATCTTAAAATACAGAAAAGAGATTTTTATAATGGTTAGGAAGGATGAACAGAAATTGACAATATGGAGATATATTAAGACAATCTACGTAATGAGCGTTGACATAGACGAGTTTTCATTAAAACCACTGATGAAGAATTGATTTGTCACTTATCAAATCATTTTACAATCTGAGAGGTCTTGCGGTATCCCAGAGTCACCGTTTGAGACACTTCACCCAGGTGCCATTCAACCTTCGGCACGGTCGTACCGCCTCCGCCTGGGGGTCATTTCTTCGGGACCATCCCTGGACACTTGAGGGCAAGGATGCAATAACATCCTATAAATTTTTGGAATGTGCCTTATGGTATTCTACAAATGAAAACATAATGAATAAATAATTACTTTTGTTTAAAAAATGTTTTTAATTTTTATCTGCAACATTGCACAATCCACTCATTCATATCTTCAAGCGCCTTGGGAGTCGAGCGAATTTTGAGTAACAGAAAACTCACAGCTTTAAAGTTGTTTACAAAGGTATAAATGAGTTTTCTGGAAAGTTTTATTTTAATCGAATCAATCGTTCGAAAGTTGTGAAACTTTTACTTCATCCACGCAGTCGGTTTCTTCGCGCGAATCGACGCACGGTTGTACAGTCTAAAGGTATTAAGCAGTCTTGAAAGTTTTAATGCAAATAACTGAATTATTTATTAGAAATCATATATCCTAGAAATGGTTTTAATTTATAAACAAAATTTATGAGTTGAATAAGGTTGAAAACATGTACTGCATTGTCAAAGAAAAATGGAGGAAAAAGCACCCTAAATATACTAATTTTCAGCATTATGTGTTGTACTTCAAGTGCCTTCATGTTTGTAAACAAGCTAATGCTTTATATTTCTTCGAAAATAGAAATTTAAGCAGATCATTTTACTTTAGCTAGTTCAGCAGTGCACATATATTAATTTACGAACACTTATAACATAAAAAAATTAAAAATTGATTGCTTTTGAAAGATTTTAAAAATTTTGTTGATGATAAATAATTTCCTACCTACCGGTGAAGGTAGGAAGTGAATCAAAATTCAAAATTTGAAATAGATTATTTCAAACGTATATACATTACTATTGATTTTTGTATATATGTACACAAAATGAGACAAAAAACTGATGCGAATACCGTAAGATATTAGAAAACATATTTAATGGAAAATTGGAAATTGAAATTATAAACTCAAATCATAAAACTTATTTTTTCTTCCTCCTATTCCGCTGTAATTTTTCTATTGTTTAAAATTCGCTCAACTCCCGAGGCGCTTGAAGATATGGATGCGTGGATTGTGCAATGTTGAAAATAAAAATTAAAAGCATTTTATTAAATAAAAACAATTATTTATTCATTACGTTTTTTTGTGAAGTGACAAAAGGCGGAAAATTTTATTTGAATAAAAAACGCGTTTTTTGTCTTTATTTCGAAAATGACCAACGTTACAACTTTTTAATAAGGAAAAAATATGCACAATTACATTTTCTATCAAAATATGTAGCTTAAAAATTTTATTTTTAAAACGGTTTTAAACACTACCCAGGGGCCAACGCTGCGTGGCGAAATAAATTTATAGGACGTTATTGCATCCGTGCTCTCAATTGTCCGCGACTGCTTAATAATTATTATAAAATTATATTCAGCAGAAACCCAAGGTAGAGAGTGACCCTCTATGCGCATCCTGAGGACGCGTCCGGTGGCTTTGTCATAGGCCCTTCGGTTTGATTCCAAAGGATTCGAAACCGAATATATACTTTTTTTTTATTCCTTCGGAATCGAACCGACGAGCCTATGACAAAGCCACCGAATGCGTCCTCGGGTTGCCGATAGAGGGTCCCTGTACCAAGCGTTTCTGCTAAATATGGTTAGAATAATTAACAAGCAGTCGCGGAAAATTATCCAGGGTGGTCCCCGAAGGAATAACCCCCAAGCGGAAGTGTAACAACCGTGCCGAAAACTGAATGTGTCCTGGGCGAGGTGTCTGAAACGGTGCATTTGGGATACCCGACGACCTCTCAGAGTGTGCAGCCTTATCATTGCATATGGGGCTCTACAAGGACGGACGAATACTTTTCGTAGCTGCTCGTGGGAACAACAATGACACCACCAAAAAGTTGTAGATGCGATGCAAAACGATCGAACGCGCAGAGCACTCGACAATGGGTCGGCAAACAGTGCCTACCTCTCGAGAAATGGATGTGTACGCGGAGCGCTTCCCCGACCACTGCTTGAATAAGCTGCAGACGAAGAGCCCCAAGATCTGGCTGAAATAGATGCCTCCCTTCGTGAGGATATCTCGGAAGAGTCCGACCTGTGGACCATCAATTGTTCAGTTTATGGTGCTGCGAGAGCTTTGGCTGATTCAAATCGAAGGCAAACCCGAGATGAATCATAAGACCAGAAGACGCTTGCATCGACTGAAGAAGAAGATTGGATGGGCAATGACACACTGAACAAGTCAAAGCTTCTGACAATCAAGCAGCATATTGTTCAGCGATCTCCCTGTTTCTGTCAAAAATCCACACAAGCCCAACGAGGTAGAGACTTTTTGGAGAGAGGTATACAAGATCCCGAAAACACTGGAATTGAAAGAAGATACTGATAATATTATCCGCTACAAGGAGTTTTGCGACAACCTCATAACATCTGAGGAGGAAAATGAAAATGTCTTAAAAAGCACTCAGGGCACGAGGACGTTTTCCGCTGCAGGACCAGATGGTATAAC
The DNA here is from genome assembly GCA_932178445.1 of Andricus quercusramuli. Lineage (NCBI taxonomy): Eukaryota > Metazoa > Arthropoda > Insecta > Hymenoptera > Cynipidae > Andricus > Andricus quercusramuli. Next base: position 26,050 of record CAKNXH010058613.1, on the reverse strand, counting down.
GAACTAGCTAATTTTGGGATATTTTTGATGTTTTATAATTAATATTAGCCCATGGCTCAAATATTCTGCGTCGCAACATGTATTAAATATAATTAAATGATTTGATGGTGTCTTCGAGGCACATGCTAAGGTGCAAATTCTTTCAATTACTACCTTTTACATAAAGAATAAAGCAATTTGAAGTTATATAATGAAAATTGGTTAAAAACTGGTCTTTCTCACACTGTATCTCGGTTTTTGATTTAAAAATGTTAAAAAATAAGGTCATCCACTAACTTTATTTTTACATATTAAACTATATGCTCTAAAATCACTAATAATACCAGTATACTGGTACGGATTTGTACACTTTAGAAGATAAGTATGCTTTAAATGAGATCTTTGTGAAAAGCGCACAATTTGCACATATTATTTAGTCGTCTCACTTTTAATCACTGTATACAAATTTTATATAAGTCACCTATCACGTTACCAGATATCATAAGAAAATTATAATTTCCTTCCCCTTCCGTAAAGGTTAGGTTTATAAATAGACCTGTATTTGATCAGGAGAGTGGGAAACTGCAGAAAACCATCTACCGAAGACAGCCGCTTTTATCGAGATTTAAGTTTGCATTCGACACACTCATCATTGGAGTAAAATCTCCCGCTCGAAATTAGACTCTGGGAAAAATACGACTAAGTGAATATCGCGAACTGTTGAATTGTACGGTTTCTATCACGTAAGTTAACTTTAAATACTATTATAAAATTAGGTCAAAACTGAATCGACATGGTGAGTGCCAGAGAGTTCTTAAAACATAAGAAATGATTTCATAGGGAGAAATACTATCCTTCTGTGACGACGTTCTTTGGGACTTTATGGTTCTTTCTTTCAGTCCTAAGGTTTCAGTCTCGAGAAACTGTTTATCGAATATAGACGTTTCTTCCTCGTGCGATATTTAATAAAGAACGTAGTTTTTGAAAGAGTTTAAATTCACTGCGTTTTACTTGATTTATTAACCCATTTTCCATAGGTTATGGGGCCAGTTTACATTGTGCATTAACTGTGTATTAAAAAAAAATCAAATTTAGTTTATTCAAAATTTTGAAAAATTGTACGTGTTTAAGTGTTGTGTTCTTAGTGCAAGTGACAATGAATAGATCACAGGACAGGAGAAATATACAGCCATTCAATGGCAGTAAATATATTGCATGGAAACACAGGATTCGAAATTTACTGGATGAACTTGATGTTCTCAAAGTGATAGACGGAGAATGCACTGATCCTGAAAATCAAAAATGAAAGAAAAACGAAAAAGTTGCCAAGTGTGTCATCGTTGAGTATTTATCGGACGCATATCTCAAATATGATACACCTGGCTGTACTGCGAAATCTATTCTGAAAAGTTTAGATGCAATTTACGAAAGAAAAAGTGCTGCTACTGAAGTGTCTGTTCGTAACCGTTTGTGCAGACAGAAAATGAAGGGTGACACATCATTGAAAGAACATTTTGAAGTTTTCGATGATTTGATAACAGAGCTAGCGGCGGCAAGCGTATCTGTAAACGAAAATCAAAAAGTGTCATATTTGTTAACGAGTCTTCCCGCAACGTTTCAGACAGTATCAACTGTAATTGAAACAATGACTGAAGACCAAATTACATTGGACTTTGTGAAAACAAGACTTCTAGACCATGAGACAAAACTGAACAATGAAAGTGAAAATACGAGTGCTAAACTGCTGCAAGCAAGTGCTGAAACTCCAAAGGGAAATAATCACGAAAATTCAAGAAAAAATAGGAACAATTACAGAGGCCAAAATAGGAGAGGAAGAGGCTCACGATTCTCGTCGGGATTTAAAGCAAATAAAAATTCATCTTTTGGTAAATGTGATCATTGTGGACGGAAGGGCCATAAAATTAAAGACTGCTTCTATTACAAGAAAGCTCAGCAATACAAAGCAGAGAGGAACAGAACAGTTCAAGAGGTCCACACGACACAGATGGCGTCGGGTGACGATAATAGATCGGGTTTTGCTTTTATGACAGGAATGTATCAAACTACCGGAAATGACAATTTGATTTTCCTATTGGACTCTGGAGCATCAGATAACCTCATCAATAAAGACACCGGTTTCTCGAGTATGATTGAGTTGCAACCACCGAAGAAAATCTCCATAGCTAAAAATGAGCAGTTCATTACAGCAACAAAGAAAGGAAAAATCCACGTAACGAGCAATATGGGATTTGAATGTACACTGGAAGATGTCTTCTACAGCCCGGAGGTACCATAGAATTTGCTGTCATTTAGGAAACTGCAACAGAAAGGGATGAGTATCATCTTTGATGAGAAAGGTGGAGTAAGCATTAACAAAAAAGGTGTTATGGTAATGTATGGTGAGCCCTCAAATAATTTAGTAGCTATTAATTTTAAAGTTATGAAAAGGGAAAATGTCTGTAATAATTCCAAAATATATAATGCAATTGGCAATAATTATGATTTGTGGCACAAGCGTTTAGGCCACATGGGTAAAGCAAAATTCTTAGAATTGAAAAATAAGCAAATGGTCGTAGATTCAGGTCACCTCGAAAAAGTGACTCCAACTGAAGAATTATGTGAAGCATGTATTAATGGTAAACAAGCTCGGTTACCATTCCAGAAAGTAAAACATAAGAGTCACATAAAAAGACCATTGTTTATAGTTCATACAGACGTGTGTGGTCCTATCACTCCTTCTACAATTAACGGCAAGAACTATTACGTATCAATGATCGATGAATTCACTCACTATTTTGTAACGTATTTAATTTCGAATAAGTCCGACGTTTTTTCAGTTTTTAAAGATTTTGTGGCAAAAAGTGAGGCTCATTTTAATTTGAAAATCGTGAATTTGTATTGCGATAACGGTAGAGAGTATTTATCGAATGAAATGAAAAACTATTGCGTACAAAAGGGAATTACATATCATTTGACTGTTCCGCGAACTCCTCAGTTAAATGGTGTGGCGGAAAGAATGAACCGAACGATAACTGAAAGAGCACGCGCAATGATAAACGGTGCTGGTTTAGAAAAAGAGTTTTGGGGAGAAGCGGTTCTCACTGCTACCTATTTAATTAACTTAACTCCCACAAAAGCTCTAGAAGTAGATAAAACCCCATTTGAATTGTGGCATGGTAAAAAGCCACAACTAAAATATTTAAAGGTTTTCGGTTCTACGGTTTACATTCGTAATAAAACCAGGAAAAGAAAATTTGAAGAAAAATCCTGGAAAGGAATATTAGTTGGTTTTGAACCGAATGGGTATAAAGTTTGGGATGTTGAAAATAATAAATTTGTGCTAGTGAGGGATGTTATTGTAGATGAGGTAAATTACTTGAAATCTCGGCCAGTGACGAAAGAGGTAAATCAAAAGGTTTGTCGTGAAACTGATGCATCTGACGTATTGTCAAAATCAGTAGAAATGCAAAGTAGTAAATCTGATGTTGAGAAATCAGATGAGTTTAAAACAAGTAAATCTGATAAAAGTAGTAAATTAGATACACTGGAGCCGATGGATGAAAAAGTAATTCAAAATCGGGAAAATAGTAAATCTGTAATTGAAACCGAAATTAAAAATCGAGTATTACCGGAAAATAAAGTCGGGACTAGAAGGAGTGACAGGATGAAACTACACCCTCATATTTCTTACGATGAAAGTGCTGCATATAATGATTATCTCTTATGCGCTCAGTCACTTGTTTGTAAAATACCCACCTCGTTCGAGGAAATAAAAACAAGGGACGATAGAGTTAAATGGGAGACAGCCATTCAAGATGAAATAAATTCACTTGTGATAAATAAAACTTGGACATTAGTAACAAAGCCAAAAGAAAAAAACATTGTAGACTGTAAATGGGTATTTTCGATCAAAAATGATGAATTTGGGAATCCACAGAAATACAAAGCTCGCTTGGTGGCTCGCGGCTTTAGTCAAAAGTATTTAGTTGATTATGATGAGACATTTGCACCAGTTGCAAGAATTTCGAGTTTTAGATTTATAGTTGCATTTGCAAACCAAAATGATTTATTAATTCATCACATGGATGTGAAAACGGCATTTTTAAATGGCATATTAAAAGAAGAAATTTATATGAAAGTTCCAGAAAATGTTAAATGCAATGGCAATCAGGTTTGCAAATTAAATAAAGCTTTGTACGGTCTCAAACAAGCTGCGAGATGTTGGTTTGAAATGTTTGAAAAAGCTCTTATAGAAAAAGGCTTCCGAAATTCATCAGTTGATCGTTGCATTTATATTCTTGATAAAGGAAAAATAATGGAAAATATATATGTGGTATTATATGTAGACGATCTCGTGATTGCGACTGCTAATGATGAAATAATGAAAAGTTTTAAAAATTATTTAATGAACAAATTCCGAATGACAGATTTAGGTGATATTAGATTATTTCTGGGAATTAAAGTTGAAAGAACCAATGGAAAATTAACATTGGACCAAAGTGCATATATTAAAACAGTCTTGGAAAAGTTTAATATGTATAATTGCAAATCTGTAAACACACCTCTCCCAAGTAAATTAGATTATGTAGCTTTGAGTTCTGAGGAAAAATACGAAGCACCCTGTCGAAATTTAATTGGATGTTTAATGTACATAATGATTTGTACCAGACCCGATTTAAGTGCAGCAGTTAGTATCGTGAGTCGATATACAAATAAAAATAACAAAGAACTTTGGCAAAATTTAAAAAGGGTTCTAAGATATCTCAAAGGTACAGCTGATATTAAATTGATTTATGTAAAGAATTACTTTAAAGACCTTTTGAGTGGTTATGTTGATTCCGATTGGGGTGGTGGTGAAGGAACAGATCGAAAGAGCACAACGGGTTATTTGTTCAAGTTGTATGAACGCTGCACGATCTGTTGGAATACAAAGAAACAAGCATCGGTAGCAAGCTCTTCTACAGAAGCAGAGTATATGGCTCTGTACGAGGCTGTAAAAGAAGCACTCTGGTTAAAATCGTTAGCAATGGGCATTAATATAAAAATTTCAGATCCAATTGTAATTTACGAAGACAATACAGGTTGCATTAGTATCTCAAATAATCCAAGCAGTCACAAACGATCAATGCATATTGATATAAAGTATCATGTCACGAAAGAACAAGTAGAGAAAAAGGTAATAAAACTGAAATTTATTTCTACAGGTAGCCAACTGGCAGACGCACTGACGAAGCCACTGCCAGCAGTAAAATTCCTGGAGTTCAGAACAGGAATGGGCCTGGAATAAGTGAATTGCTATATAATTCATATTTGTATTGTTTAGATTTTTAATGGTCTGGTTGGGTTTTTCTGGGTTTCCCCAATCCTATGCAACGAATGTTGGACCATTTGTACTAGCCCCAGTGATATAGAGATAGCGCGAGGAAGGTCTGTCTTATGTATAATAATATTAAGAATGAAATGTAAATAATGAGTAAATGACAAGTTTTGAATTTTATTATGCGGTTAATAGCACATTCTACGGAAATGCTGTCGATTAATTTTTGAGGAGGCGTGTTGAATTGTACGGTTTCTATCACGTAAGTTAACTTTAAATACTATTATAAAATTAGATCAAAACTGAATCGACATGGTGAGTGCCAGAGAGTTCATAAAACATAAGCAGTGATTTCATAGGGAGAAATACTATCCTTCTGTGACGACGTTCTTTGGGACTTTATGGTTCTTTCTTTCAGTCCTAAGGTTTCAGTCTCGAGAAACTGTTTATCGAATACAGACGTTTCTTCCTCGTGCGATATTTAATAAAGAACGTAGTTTTTGAAAGAGTTTAAATTCACTGCGTTTTACTTTATTTATTAACCCATTTCCCATACGAACGATCACCAATTGAGGGCCAACCCCAGCAATTGATCCTTAATAACACCCAAAAATTAACATGTCGAGAATCACTGCGCAGCTGCTGTCGTCGGTATGTAAAAAAGTAAGCAATCAAGAAGCTTTCTCTACCATTACTTGCTTCTTTTATAATTTAGAACCCTGTACCGTTAGCGTTAGTTTGAAAACGTTGGATTTTGCCTGATTTCATGTGCCCCACATTTTCTTATGACTTTTAGATTTTTCCTAAACTGTACTTTTACTATAATAAAAAATATGATTACATTCTTTACAACTTTGCATACCTAGTAGAATAATCGGTATAATCGTACCACGCGCCCCCCCCCCCCCCCCAATGATTGGCCACCTCATTTAAATATGTTTATATGAAAAAATACTCACAAATAAAACTACTATTAAATAGTGCAGAATGAAGCGCAAACAATTCCGCAGCGTATTTGACAAGCTATTTTAGTGCAGTGTAGTGCGTTCAAATGCTAGAGTAAAGTAAAACCAGTGATGCTGAATAAATAGGGAATTTAATCCAGTAAGACCAACTGGGAACTCAAGTTCTCAAAAGCGTGTTTAAACCCCATAACTCGGGTCTTGAAGGGTTAAACGAAAAGCTTTTGAGGTCAGGAGTGTCCGCGTGTTGAAAATTATTATATTTTTAATAGTTACGATAGATGTGACTAAAAACTTTTGGATTTTAATTGAATTGGATGATTAAAACTACATAATAGTAGTATTCTGACCTTAAAATGATATCTGTATAATGATAAACAGGTGGCCAATCAATGATCTCGTGAATTATGCGGAAACATAGTAATTAGCCACAATATCTAGAAAGCAAATAACTAATATCTTTGCACAAATTCATTCAAAAATGTATAACTTTTTGTCAATTATGTATATAAATGTTTGCCACTTTGTCTTACGAATAATGAGTGAAAATCTTGTCAAAGACAGTTCTTGGCTCCGGCAATTTTAGGTTAATATCGTGTAATAAATAGTTAGTGGTTCGGACGAACCAACTGACCAGCACCTCTGCAGAGGAAGACCATATCTGAAATTCAGCGTCGGCATATAAAAGCCGCATCCAGCACTTTCGGTAAACTTATCAACAGAATAATCTGTGAAAATCCAAATTGAATCCGGATATGCCACCGAGGAGAAGTCCGCAAATAATACAATAGTAGGGTCACCATACTCCCTAAAAATTATACCAGTATCCAAATCAACTACAACCTCAAATATGAGATCCTCCCATTCACTATCAAAGTAGGCAGAGTTGAAAGGACTCAAGACACCCTGAAGGACACTGCAGATCGAATTATATGCAGATATTAGTCCTTTTTTGGACAGACGGACCCTAAACCTTGTTCTCCTTCTCCTTGCTCTCTGACGAACCTTCCCCAACCTTTCTCAGTTTCAGCGGTTATTGCACCAGAAAAAATTCCGTAGCAGAAAATACATGAATCTACGAATACTGAGAGGTGGTTTGTTAGCCTTGTTGATGTCATACTGAAGGATTTCATGCATGTGCAGTTCATAGGTGAGAATGTAGGATTTTGGGTAGGTACAGTTTATAGGTAAGAACGAAGGATTTTATAAAGGTACAAGCGCGTAACTTTATGTAAGTGGGATTTTTGCATTTTATGTACGGGTAAGTCATAGATTCAAACGTAGGAATCCGTACAAGATTCTATATGGTATCCTATGCAGGTTCCTATGTCACTTCCTATAGGTCTGCCCTATAAGATGAACATAAGGATTCCTATATAGGTGTTTCTAGTAGAGTAGAAATTCGGATTTATGAAATTACAAGTAAGCTTGCTGGAAAAATAAACTAGTATCAAACCTGGTAAGTAACTTAGATGATAGAAATAAATAACTTGATTGTTTTGAAATGTCATACCTTAAACATAGAATAAGAAGTTCCTTAACAAATATTAGCGAACATTATTCATTATGCAGAACTGCGTGTAATAAATTCATTGCTGTCCTTTGGATAACCTGGTTCTTCTCTTTTATACCAAAAACTCAAAGTAGTTTCATCTACTCCAGGAAAAATATGAACAGATGTTCCACTAAATGTCTCCATAAATTCAAATTCGTTTTTCAATTCAATTTCCACTACGTAAGGATATAATCGTAAAATATAATTTTTTTCGTCTTCCACGAATCCAAGTGAATTTTGGTCGCAAATTGCAGACCACCTATTACACAAAAGAACACAGTTCTTTAACTGCGGTCCCCAATTACAATACAGAAAGTTATTCAACAATTGGCTTGGACAATGCGGCATGAAAACTAGAGTTGGCCTGTTGTTCGTTATAGTATGTTTGCCTTCCTCATTTATAGAAATAACATTTAATTCCAAGGTCTTTAATACTTCAATTTCATTTTCAGTAAAAACAGGATCGTACACTAACACATTGCAGCTATATTGATTCTTGATAGTCAGTAGAGTTGCTAATTGATATTTTGATGATCTATTTTTACTAAAACTTCCTAATCCGTAGCAAATAACTTCTGCAATGGCTTTTGAATGTAAGGCATTTAAAGATTTTGACAAACCATGGAAGATGACCTGCTTATACGGAGACTTTCTAAAGTCGACAGCAGCGGCAAGGACTACACTGAAAAAAAATCGAAACTAGATGTCAGATTATAAGAAACAGGATGCATGAAAAAAGTTATGCGATATATGTCCATTCAAACAAATATAATCATTTTTTATGTCATTAAAATTATAATAAATTATTTTCTTAATTTCAATATGCCATAAGTCAATGTTGGTGACATGAGTACACAGATTCCATAAAGTGCATGGGAAAGAACGTGAAACTTTTTCTCCAAATAAAAACTAATTCATCGCATTTTCTTTTAAAAGATATAATTCTACAATGATTTTTTTAACCATTTATACAAAAGAACAAGGTGAAATGCTTGTACATAAATATTGATATTAACAGTTATTATCATTATTTACTTGAAATATTATCTTAATATTATTATTTTGAAGTGAAACTTGTTATGGTGCACCGCGAGAAAAAATACTTTCAGATAGAGAACGAAATAAATCTCGAGCTTGGTGGTCGCGTGGACACGCTCGGATTTAAGAAGGTAACATGGTGAAATCGGTAATAAATATTTGTATTCTCTAAGTCGCCAGGTTAATTTAAGAGTTTAATTTTCCACCATCCCCAAAATCGCCACAGAAGTTTCACTTTCCCCGCCTGGTCCAAGCAGGCAGCAAGTTTTTCAATAATGATGTATTTTAGTTTTAAAAAACTTTGGAAAATATTGTTTTGAATTACAAAACAAAGAATACGAGACTGAAATATAAATTTATAAATAGACTTAAATGTACTTCTATTGAAATTCCATCTAATAAAATTTTAATGTAAAATCAACTGGTTTTCAATAATTATAATGTGAGTATTCTTAAATATTTTAAAACTGTTTATTCATGTAGAGATAAAAAATACTTATTTGAACTTCCTACCAGAAGTTGGATGCAAGTGAAATAGTGCGATGAAATAGTTTTTATTTTGAATAAATTGAATTTTCACGTTTTTCTCCATGATGTTTTAAAGTATCTATTGTTTAAACGTGTTGATATTCGAAGAATTGGACCCGTATGGAGAGAGATGTACGAACTACCGGAAATCTTCAGATTCAACCGCTCATAGACTTATCATCTGTCTGTTGGAAAGCTTGAAGATTCATCCGCACATAGTGAGAAGCATGGAGAGATTGATGCCATTTTGGAAAACAAGATTTACGATCTCATTTGGAAATTATCGTGTGACAAGTAAAAACGTCACCTTTCAGAGAGACGTCTTTCAGGACGACACCATAAGCTCTCTCCTTTTCCATCACACTTCTGCCACTGTCTTTCGCACTGCGCAGTTCTCCTGGGTACGTCTGCGGAGACAAAAATCATCGCCAGCATAAGGCCACTCATGTATTTTTTCTGGTTGACATAAAGACCTATGCTTCTAGTTCGAAGCAACTCCAGAATGCTTTAAATATCGTCAAAGGGTACCAGACCAATGCATTGACGTTAGTTCACGCAGCTTCTTGGAGTAAGCTGAGTTGTAGGTGGCGCTGGGTGGCATGTAAACCTGAATTTATCAACAAATACATGGCAGATGTACAGGGAGGTTTTGTTTTTTACCATTTTTATTTAATAGAAAGTGTTTTGACAAGAGATTTTAATTCTAAATTATGGGGAAAATTAAGAAGGAAAAATACCCCCCAAAAGAACAGAAAATTAAGAATACGGGAATAGTGATGAAGAAAAAAAAGCAGAAGCCGGTATATAGCTCCGCGGGATGTACTTCGGGTTATGATTCTAATCCTGTGAAAGTTAGTGTTTTTCTTGTGCCAAAAGGTGAAGAAAATGTCAAACTATAGCAGAAAGCAATACGACGCGAGGATATAATTTTAAGATCGGATCATAAAGTGTGTCAGTTGCATTTTTCTTCGAAAGATATTTTGCTGCAACGAGAAGTAAAAGCAGCTGATGGAAGAACTGTCCTCGGAGTAGTAAGTTTATTGTATTTATTTTTTATTTAGAAACTTATACAATTTATTAGGTTTATTTTCCTTTTTCACATAAACTTATTTTAAAGTAAACTAAATATTGTATTTCTAATTTTATTTTTTACTTGGATTTAGAGGTTAAGTGTGTATTTTATACGTGGAGTTTATTTTTACTCATATGTGACGTGCGCCGAAGAAAGGGGGCTTACTCTAAAAAAATCGAAATCGAGGTTTTTACACCATTCGATAGTTTTTGAGTTGCTGTGTTTAATGAAACCATCGTCAAAAATTTCCAAATGTTATTATTGCTAGTAATTGAGTTGATAGGTACCCGAGAAATAGGGCTTTCGCTCGAGAGCTCGTGATTCCGTGAAACACCACTCACCACTACATCTGCGCGTCTCATCTCTGCCCGTCCGTGAGCGGCGCCACTATATGCGTGAGAATGTAGTGGTAAGTGGAGAGGGAAGATTTCGTGAATCTTCCCTCTCTCCTAAAAGTCGCGTCTATCGGGTCGACTTCGACTGCTCACCCTGAAAAATCTCACTTTTCAGAGTAAGCCCCCTTTCTTCGGCGCACGTCACATATATAAATTTGGTGAATTTAAATTGAACAAATATATGAATAAAAACAGATACTACATATTTAGACTCTAAATGCAATTTAATAATAAAATTATAAATACAATATTTAGTTTACTTTTAAATAATTTTAAACTAAAAAAACTAATTATTTTTATTTTATTATTAAATTGGATTTAGAGGCTGAAAACGTGTCTTTTTTTATTTATATATTTCTTTAACTTAAATTGAAACTACATATTTAGCCTCTAAATCCAATTTAAGGCCATGGGACGAGTGGGTCACGTGACCGGAATCCTACCTTACCAACACTTTTTTTATCTGTAAACTTATGTTCACACGAGTAGCCACGTTGAAAATGTGGGATAATAAATAAGAAGCACTAAGAAATGCGGCTCTTGTCCTAAATTTAATTAATTATGAAAAAAGAAAAAAAAAATTATTTGCAAAAAAGCCTTTTTTCATAATTATACAAATTTAGCACCAGAGCCGCATTTCTTAGTGCTTCTTATTTATTATCCCAAATTTTCAACTCGATGTGGCTATTCGTGTGAACATAAGTTTACAAATAAAAAAAGTGTCAGTAAGGTAGGAATCCGGTCACGTGACCCACTCGTCACACGGCCATAATAATAAAATTATAAATACAATATTTAGTTGTTTTGAAATATTTTTAAATTATTTTTAAGTAAACTAAACATTGTATTTTTAATTTTATTATTAAATTTCTCTTAGAGGCTGAATATGTAGTGTCCATTTTTATTTATATACTTGTTCAATTTAAATTGACAAAAAAAATATATATATATATATATATAAAAGTAAAAATAAACTCCGTGTATAAAATACACACTTAAACTCTACATCCAAGTAAAAAATAAAATTTAGAAATAAAATATTTAGTTTACTTTAAAATAAGTTTATGTGAAAAATGAAAATAAACGAAATAAATTGTATAAGTTTCTAAATAAAAAATCAATACAATAAACTTACTACTCCGAGGACAGTTCTTCCATCAGTTGCTTTTACTTCTCGTTCCAACAAAATATATTTCGGAGAAAAATGCAACTGACACACTTTATGATCGATTTTAAAATTATATCGTCGACATTTTCTTCACCCTTTGGCACAAGAAAAACACTAACTTTCGCAGGAATAGAATCATAACCCGGAGTACATCCCGCGAAGCTATACACTGCGGCTTCTGCTTTTTTTTCTTTTCCACTATTCCCGCATTCTTAATTTTCTTTTCTTTTGGGACGTATTTTTCCTTCTTAATTTTCCTCATAATTTAGAATTAAAATCATTTGTCAAAACACTTTCTATTAGATAAAAATGGTAAAAAAAGGAGCCTGCCTATACATATGCCATGTATTTGTTGACAAATTCAGGTTTAAATGCCAGCCAGCGCCACCTACAACTCAGCTTACACCAAGAAGCTGCGCGAACTAACCGAAATACACGGGCGATGCATAGGGCTGAAGGGTACACAGGAGAGATTGGTATGGTATTTGGATGGGACAAGTGTGCCAAAATTAATCTGAAGCGAGGAAAGATTACTTGACACTGGAGACACCTACAAAAACCTGGGCATGCCTCAAAGCCGCATTCAGGACGAAACATCAGTGAAGGAGTCTCTCCGAAACAGATACAAGCATCTTCTTCGATAGATTTGGTCTTCCAATCTGTCGGCGTGAAACAAGGTATCTGCGACTAACATGCTTGCCGTCCCGGTTATACTCTAATCGTTTGGAGTGGTTCAATGGACGAAGAACGAGCTTACGGTCTTTGATATCGCCATGCGTAAGATCATGCATATGCATAAGAGCTTGCATATCAAATCGTCCGTTCCACGATTATACATCTCACGCCGTGAAGGCGGACGCGGACTTCCGAATCTCCAATGTCTTCATAAGCGAATGGTTCTGAGTACAGCTTCCATCGTTGCAAATGGCAGAGATCCTGTCTTAAAACTGGTCAGGAAACACGAGATGATCGGCAAAGGAGCACTCCTTTACAAAGCCGCGGAGCAGACGGCCGAGACCCTTGGCCTGAATTTTAACATCGCAAGTGAGGAAAGTGCATTACTCCATCTAGATGCCTCACTTCTAAAAGTTGATGTGAAGAAAGCAGGGGTTAAAAAATTCCACCAACAGCTGCTCGACAATAAAATGCACAGAAATTTTCACAGAAATGCAGATCAGTCTTGTCGAAGGAGCAAACTTTTGCTTTCCTCAGATCATCAGGACTTAATTCAGGTACAGAGGGTTTTATTTTCGCATGTCAAGACGGTGACATTTCCGCCTTAATATACCGTGACCGCATTTTACGTCAAGAAGTACCCAGCGATAGGTGCAGAGCATGTGACGCACACGCTGAGTACCTAGAACACATACTATCCGGGTATTCCACTCACGCGGGAAGGAAGTATCTCTACATACATAATGCGGCCCTAAGAGTGCTTTTTTACCATCTTTGTCCAAAACGAGAAGTGCCAAATTTTCTGGGACTACGATTTTCGGACAGCACCCTCCATTGCACATTTGAGGCCTGACATCGTTCTCCAAGACTTCGAAAAATGAACTATATTCGTCTACTACAACATCACTGCCAAGGAGAAGGTAAAGGAGGACAGGTATCAAGAACTTGAAAGGCAGCTGCAACGACTGTACCCAAAATATTCATTTAAAGCAATTATCCTTCTTATCGGTGCTATCAGAGGTAAGAAACTATCACTGGTTCGTAACCTTAAAGCGATACCCGCGTGCCAAAAACATGCGAAGCCACTTGCGAAATGGATGCAGAAAGCTGTCATCCTTGGGTCGGTTCATGTCCTCAAGACACACCAGAGTTTCGCCGGCCTGTCGTTGTGATTTCGTCGTGCCCTGTGGCCACACATTTTACGGTCGTGAGACGTGGTCATAGGTGTGATTTACGGCGGTCCTACTGGGAGCCGGTGTCATTTTCATATATGGCAGTTGCTACCAGTGGGACCCTGAGATGGTTGTTAAACCTTTTTTTTTAATTCTATACAGGGTGTCCGAGAATCAAGTGTCCGGACTTATATAGGTATATAAAAATATTTAAAAAATAAATCGAGAATTCATTTTCCAAAAATCAGTTGAAGTTTCAGTTTTAGAGTTATTAAATATTTAAGCTGGACCAATCAGGAGCGCGGAATGAACAGTCCTAGTCGGTTGTATGTGAACGTGATTTCAACGCAGTGTTATTGAAGCGAGCGCTGAGGTGGGGTTAGCGAGGGGAGAACAGCAGTCACTGAACTACGTTGAACTCCCGCTCACGTACGCACGACTGTTGATACCGCACTCCTGATTGGTCTAGCTAAAATATATAATAACTCAAAAACTAAAACTTCAACTGATTTTTGGAAAAAGAATTTTAGAATTATTTTTTAAATGTTTATACAGCCATATAAGTCCGGACATTTTCTTGAAATTCTAACCTCTCTAGCCTTAGGTACAAGTTAACTTTCGTCAAATATTTTTTCTAGGAAGTATTTGAGAAATAAAAATAACGAGATATATGTTAAATCGAATCAAAATTTGCATGGATATCGAATGAGTTCAATTATTTTTTCTTGTGAATAATAAATTAATTGTCCAGGACAGTAAAATTAATTCGATTTAATATTAAAAGCATTTCTGCTGAATTATTTTTACTTTTAGTATTGTAAAGTAACATGTTATTAGATCAATTATTTTTAAATACAAAATTTCGAAACCTTAAAATGCTGTCCGACTATTAGACACATACTGTCTGTCCGACAACTAAAAATCTTGTCCGATCACTGGTGTTTTCTTAAGCTTTTCCGAAAAACGTTCTTTTTCTTCCAAAATCCACATCAACTTACAAATAAATGGCAAAAATAACCTTAACAGTACGCACACAGTTCAAAAATGCGAAAATTTGTTAGAAAAAAATTCAGAAATAACGTGTCTACAACAACTTAAATATGAGAGTAACGCTGTTTGTCCGACCACTGGTACTTTTACCCTATATCAAAGCCCAATCCAATATGTCAATTCTTTCAAAAGTTATCGTGCTGACAGAAACGAAACATCGAGACATACAGACACACATTCAGACAGACATATTCGTAAAAACCAGGGCCGTGACTCTCTGAAATGAAAGTGACGGAAATGTTGAGTACGGCCGAGGGTGGCACTGGCTGTACTTTTAGGCCGAAAATTATTCAAATGCATGGGGAAAGTGTGAAAGATGTGAAATTTTATGCTTTTTACATTATAAAAACGGACTGTTTTGATTTTTTTTGCTACATAATTTAGTTTTAAGGCTTTTAGACTGAAATTTTATCAAGCTTTTTTTTTTGTGATGAACGAGAATAATGGGAAATAAGTGCGTTTTTTTTTTTTTTGTGCAATTCTGCGGTTACGCGAATTGCTCCGAAAAAGTTCAAGTTTACACCGTATGAAATGAAAAGAAAATAATAAAGATCTGGCAAAGAGCTCTTTTATTGAAAACAATTTATTGACGTTGTTATAAAAAACAATTTATTAAAGTTGGTATCAAAAAATTTGAAAACAGTTTGAATTCATCACAATTGCTTTTAAAGATCGCAATCTTTTTTCCTCACTTTGAAAATAATTGACAAAAAAGTGATGCACTAAACAAATTTAAATTTTCGACGAGATATAGCGTAAAAATCTTATCGAAAATACGCAATTAAACTTTTTTTTTGTGAAAAAACGCAAATTATTGTTAACATGAATGAAAATCAATGAAATTGGAGATATTTTTTATCGCAATTAAAATTAAATTTAATTATTAATTGAAGGGTTGCAGTACAGAACTAGATAAGCAACAAAATCAGAATTTTCCAGGGGAGACACATAAAATTCTGTAAAATCGAAATCACCATTTAAAGATAAAACAAAAGTTTAATCCCGAGGAGATAAAAAATGCAATCTTTATTTTTAACAAAAAATAAAAACTTACTCCCGAGATGTTCAGTTGCTAAAATAGGAGAACATGAGTTTCGTTTGAAAAAGTTAACGAATTTCGAGTAAATCATTTAAGAATTTGGAGGTTCAAATTTCACGGGGTTTAAAAAATATTTTTGGATAGCAACAAAAATCTGTTCTTTAATTTTTAAAAATCATAAAAACTTGCTCCTGAGATATAGGGAGGCTGAATAAGAATAAAGAATTTTTTATCAAAAAAAATTATTATTTTCCGGGAAAATAAAAATTTAGCGTACGATATTGCACTGCAACAGACGATTTTTCGCTGGAAAGTCTATAAAAATATAAATCGTTAGAAATATTCGACATATTTGTAACAATAGATATTTTTTATTTTTATAATTAATTTTTATAAACGTCCTATAACGAAACAAATTAATTATTTTCTAGCTTTAAAAAAAATATATAAATTTTTATAATTTCGTTCAATTAAACGTTAATTTCAATTTTTAATAATCATTATAAATGTCAATAAAAATAAAATTCAATTGAAATTTACTATTTTCACAGTTGACTATACTTACATATTTCAATGCTAAAAATTTAATGTTCACTTTGTAGAATTATTATTGGTACTCTGTGAAAAGTGTATTCATATTTTATCATCAAAATAAAGTTTTCTTCACTTTTCATAATTGCTTATCAATTTATTGAATATTTATTATGCTACAAAATATTTTTCCGAGATAAATATATGCAAAAAACGTATTTTAACAATTGAAATCAATTAAATCAATCCCCCCTGGTAAAAACCTATTTTTCGGATTCAGGGGGTCTCAAAACGTGAGAATTTGACAAAAACAGGGAGGGGGTCAAATTTTACACAAATCTAATACCTTCTCTGATATGAATGTAAAAAAAAAACTAAAAACGTTTTTAGTTCTATTTTGAATTTTGCCCAATCGTGGCATCGTGGCATTCCGGAACTGTTTTCCACTTCACGCTCATTTAGTTTCACAAGATTCATCCACGTTAACGTAGGGATAGCATCAGCCAGGGACTGACTGGGGCATCAAGGCGGCGCTGGCATTTTTTAGGTAGGCGGCCCTTTTTTGTACCCCCCTCCCCTTCCCCCCGTTGTTAAACTATACTATATTGAGTGATAAACTAATCATTTGACAAACCATAATCCCCCTATCCCCTCATGCGTATATAGCGCTTCTTTTCGGCGCCTGCGCACTGATTCCGACGTAACTAATATCGGGACAGAAAGTCCTGACACTTGGGAAAAAGTATCTCCATCTCAGTGAAAAAAAAAATCGCACTGAGTTCGCATTTAGGAAGGCTGATTCGAAATCTTTCCACCTGTTCAACGACGTTTCTCATATCTCGGTGAAAAATTTCTTGTTGTTGTAAGAGAAACAAATCTGGAGAAAATCACTGTTTTCAATGCCTCGATTTGGAAGGTCAACTCTCAGCCGTTCCTAAAGTCGCAAAAATGTCCGGAGAAATGGAAAAAATTCAAGTGGATTACTTGTCTATATGTAAATGGAGCCCCAACTTTAAAAATTTTTAAATATTAAAAATTGTGGTCACCAGAATTGTTAATGCAAGGACCGAATCCATTTCAAATCAGGCAGGTTCTACACTTGAAGTCGCAGAATCTCTCGGGGACAAAATATGTTGTTTTTTAGAGGAAATTAGGCAAACAAGAGATACAAAAAAATTTGAAGAAAATAATTGGCACAGTTACAAAAGTTCTACAAAAAGAACCTGCCTGATATGAAATGGATTCGGTACAAAAAAAAATTATCTCCGGCTTGAATGGAGATATCGAGACTAATTAAGGTTTAAAACAAAGAGCTCAGTACACTGATAAAGCTCGGACCAATATAAAGTGGATAAAATTGTATCTTTTCCTATAAATTGAGTTCGCATAATTTGGACTTTAATGAGCTGTGCTGAAGTCTCGTGAGTGAATAGTAGTACAAAAAGGGTAACACGTGTCCATTACCAAGTCGCCTTCAACTGCGAAGACTTGAAAAAAAGTGTCTGCTTCTGTACGGTTCCCTACAGATACAGAGTATAGGTCAGAGTCTTGGTCTAGGAAAGTGGTCGGCAAACTTTATGCTCATTTTTCAGGTATGGTCAGGCCCGTCACGGCTTAAATTTTTCTACTACTTTTCGTTCTATTCACGGACCTCAGTGTGGGTGAGCTTACTTCAGCAGGGGTCTTGTACACACGCAGGTCAAAGTGAGGAAATTTAAAAACTTTTAATTTTTCAACTAGCGATTTGAAAATAGGATAATCAGCATCTACGAATTTTTCCGATTCCAACGATATATTACTTGCCTGAAAAAGTTGAAAATTTGAAGGAGTTTAATATCAAAAGACTTTAGCTCAATGTTCAATTTAATATTAAATACTTCTCAAATTGTCAACCTTTATAGACAAATGACATATCGTTGAAATCGGAAAAATTCGCAGATTCCAAAAATATCATGTTCAAATCGCTAATTGCAAAATTAACGATTTTTACATTCTTTCAATTTGTCCTACTTTCCAACAAAGGACCCCTGAGGGAGGGGTCGGTCTGCTTAAGCTCTCAGGTACCTGACCAGAAAGTAGGTCGTTGGGCAGGCCGGTCAGGGTAGCCTGACATGGGCAAGAGCGTGCCGACCACTGGTCTAGGACTAGACCTGATCACATGGTTGTAATTTCCTTTTCAATTAGAAACTTTTCAGATATCAGTACACTATACATGCTAAAATTCTATTCTACGTCTACAGTAATGATTAACTTACAATTACATTTTTGTAAATGGTTTTAAATAAGGCGTAATTCTTTTCAATTAATTAAAAAGTGTATTAAAAAGAGTAACATTCTCTATCTTAAATTTTTTAACTATTACTTTTTTCTAAAGAGCAAAATTGTAGGAAAGAACAAAATAGTATGCATTTTTGTAAAACATTATATTTTGTAAATTTCAATATGTTGATTTCATCGTACAATATACAAGTACCAAATGTTTAAAATTTTAGTGCAATGAGGGTGGTCTAAAAATTCGAATTTTGTTGACCAATCCCTCCCCCCCCCCTCCCATTTGTTCATTTCTGGAAAAAGAAATTCCCAAGTTTTATTTAGAAACGGTCGACATTAACCCGTGCCCCCGGGCTGTTGGAATTAACATGGGGTTTTAAATGGGAAAATTTTGGTTTTCGAAAAAATGAAGTAGATACTTTTTATTAACTTTTTCTAAATTGAAGTTTGGTCACCTCTTTAGGAATGTTCAAAGAATAATTTCCATCCAACAACTTTTGATATCAGCAGCCCCCTCCGCCACCCAACCCCTTTGTCTGTGACCGGAAAATGCCTTAAAGATGCAAAATATCTGTTGTATATAAAATTCATGCTCAAGACGGTATTTTTTAAATTTTTACGTAGTTTATTTATTCATAATTTTACTGTAATAAATATCATCCTTTTACAAGGATGATATTTTTTGCCTAGCATATTTGGTAATTCTACAACCATTTTTCCCCTGTAAATCGTACAAAGTTTTTTTGTGCAGTTAATGAAACAATTAACAAATGTAAAAAAAGTAATATTTTTATTGTTTAGGATATTTGGCCATTGTTTCAATAATTTTCATTTGTTCAAACAATTTTTTCATTATTTGCTAAAGTTATTTTTTTTTAAATTAATGTCGCAGGTAATGAATGTTAAGAATGATACTTTTTGCGGAAGACAGTTGAAGGATAGAAATGCAAAAGGAGTCAAGCACCATTTTTCACTTTTTTCAGGAGAGACTAAAAACATGTTGTAAATTCAGCGGGACCATTTAAGAAAAAAATAAGAAAGTACTTTCGAGATACTTTCATGCTCTATCGAACTAAAAAAAGTTTGCTCACAAAAAGCTATCCGGTTTCGAGAAAATTAATGAAACAGGTCACGTTTCGAGGTTAGATTTTGGGTCCGTATCGACTTTTGACATCTTTCAACATTAATTGTGGAGTCCAATTGCAGTTTAAGAAAAAACTGAAAATTTGAATTCTAGCTATTGAATGGACGAACTGATTTCCAAAAAGTTTCTTTTTAAAAAATCATGCAGTTTCGCGAAATTTGAAAATCCAATTTTGACTTCGAAATGGTGTAAAACTGACCTTTCAACTTCAAATGACGATAGCAGTAATAATTTTGCATATTTCCAAAAAATGAGGAATTAGGTTTTAGGTTATTTAGTGTTGAACAGAAGGGACCCAATAGTTATTAAAAATAATGAGCCAGTGTCGAGAAAAATGCAATTTGATTTTTTACTTTGTGGTTAGAAAAGCTTCTCGGACTGTGAACACAAAAACACAAGCCAAACACACGCGTCCGTGTGTTTGGCACACGCTACGATTGGCTACGATCGTGATTTCTCGATAAGTCGATACTGAGCAGCCGCGACGATCGATCGGGATCAAGTACACATTGGCGCTTGACCCCTCCAGCTGTTCTTTTTTTAATGGGAATTTTGAAAAATGATGCACCAAAAAAATCCTTTGGCAGGCATGTGTAATAGAATTTATCTGATTTTTTGAGCTAATAAACCCGATTTCGAAAATTTGGCGCTTGACTCCTTTTGCATTTCTACCCTTCAGTTCGCAATTATTCAAACCATGATATTACTTGTCCTCCATCTTTCCTATCAGAAGGCGCAAGTCAATGATTATTAACGGTTTAAATAGTTGCAAAACTGTCTTCTGCGATAAATATCGATCTGAACATTCATTAACTGCATCAGCCATTCCATAAAACAGTAATTTTGAAAATTTACAGAGGAAAATATTGTTTCAATAATTTTAAACTATCTTTCGCAAAAAATATCACTCTTCTTGTCTTGCAATTACTTCTAACTTGCATATATAAATCAACATCATTTTCCAACTGAGAAAATATTATAACACGCTTATTATTGATGTGTAAGTACAGTTATTCTTAAACAAATTATACATCCCAGATAACAATCGTCCGTCTCACATCACCCGCATTGTGTGATTATCATGCTGTGCGTGCGTGATAGGGTTCATTTCGCCATCACGGGATGATACTCACGTAGCTGCGAGCGTTATGACACGCATTTCGCTATCATATATGCCTTCACGAAATGCGTGCAAAATACAACGCACGTGTGAAGGCATCATACAGAAAACAATATTAATAGTATATATTATTGACTGTTTAGGGTTTCGTAGCCCCCCCCCCCCTGGCAAAAGAGCATAAACGCCAACATTTTTTTAAATAATTTTTTTTCCAACAAATTTTTTTTCAAAAATTTATTTTCACAAAAATTTTTTTCAAACATTTTTTTGCACAACATTTTTTTCAGAACATTTTTCTTCAAAAAAATTTTATTTTTTATTTTTTTCAACCATTTTTTTTGGATTTTTTTTCCAAACAAATTTCTTTACTCCACTCTATGCAATATAAAATTATTATTTTTCGTTACCACCTCCTAACAACTTTTTAGGACGGGCGTTGCAAAAAATAACGTGTAATACGTACTTGTATCACAAATAACTGTTTCTTTAAAAAATTTTGTTTCAATTTAGAAAATAGTTTTTTAAATATTTTAATAATACTTAATGAACCTATTAATAGGCTACAAGACCCTTTTTGAGAACTTTCATATGGGCACATGAAAGCTCAAAAGTATTAATTAAATGGAATCTGAACTTCTATTATTATATAATAATGAGTAATTATTATATTATAATATTGTATTATGTAATACATACATAAGTATAAACAAGGCCGTAGCCAGAAGAATTTTTCAGAGAGGGATATACAGCATATCAAAATTTCGGGGAGGGATATACAACAGGAAAAAATTTCGGAGGGGGGATATGCAGCGGCACAGAGGAGACTATACGTATATTATGCACATGTTTCAAGAATTTCGGAGGGGGATCAAACCCGCCTCACCCCCCGCTGACTACGGCCTTGAGTATAAAGAAGAGTTGTATATTATTAGAATTATTATCTTTTGTGATAAGGATATATTACTAAGTGCGCTTACGAATTTGAATGTAGCGCGCGCTTAACAAAATGAATAGAGTATTTCCATTAAGCCATAACATTTCAAAATGGCCGAATAAGCCAGGGAGAACATTCGTGCTTTATACATTGAATCCCATGTAATATACTTTTCGAGGATCAATTAATTCTTTTATTTTAAGAAAATGGTACTTCCGTATTTTATTGTGGGTTGTACGAAGAACAAAGCAAGGGACCATGGAATATCATTTCATCAAATTCCACGTATTATAAAAGAAACAAACAAAAAGCATGCCAGACCGTGTGGAGTATACACTTTTCAGGAAAAAATAGAGTTATCGAAAAAAAGACGTGAAGAATGGATAAGTGCGATTAAACGTGGTCCTTTAAGTGAGTCGATGATAAGAAATGCAACAATTTGCTCAAACCATTTTATATCAGGTAAGATAAATTAGATACATTTTACACAAGGCTGAAGTAATCAAGTTCTAACCTCCAAATTCAATTGCCTCATTTTAGTCAATAAATATTAGTATTAAATATTTTAAAAATACTTATCGGTACTCTAGTTTTAAATAAAAGTGTTAATACAGAAGGAAAAAGTGTTTACTCTGATGATTTTTGCGTAATACAAAAGTTTCGAATGTTTACGTTAGTTGAAGTTACTTGTTGGATCCAGGTTTTGGTGGACACCCACCGGTTGCTTCGTCGTCCGCCTTTCCTTCTCCTTCATCCCCACTCCTGCTCACACTCTCGGAATGTTCGCTCTCTTCCGTGGGAGAGTCACGACGCTTCAGTACGCTTGTAGCCTTCTAACCGAGAACAGTAGAATAAAGACAAGTGAATAGTGAACTCCGCCTCAATTAATTCTGCCGAACCTCAACCCAACATTGGTCCAATCGAGCCGGATACTTCACGCGGAGGCCATACACCTGCAACACCGGCTTGCCGCATCCTCGCAGCCGACTCCTCGTGCTTCCGACGACGTCTACCCAAAGCCTGAAACCAGGAGCCCACGCAGCAGACGCCCTCAACGTTGCGTTTCCGGTCATCCATCTACGAGCCTGCCCGGACGTCGCCATGCAATCAACTACTGGACAACCGGGTGAGTAGGCTTACAATCTGGTGTGATTTTAATGTGCGGAACTATACCATAAAAACCCTCAGAAAGGTTCATAATAATTGATAGTGGCATAACGGTTACAACGGTTAAACAATAATATATTGGTATGTTAATGTGTGTATTGGTATATATATATATATATGTGTTATATTTGTATTATTATATGTATGTGTATTGATATATGCACGGGTGCCCTGAGGTTAATTTTTTTCGAAAGTCTTGTCACTTAGAAAATCATTGCAGATCTAGATTCTAGATCATTTTTTACGTTCAAACACGCAATGAAGGAAATCGCAGATAGTGCCGTCTTTTTTTAAGGCCACTTTGAAAAAAAATTGTTCACAAATTATAATACTTTTTAAGACACATGCATGATTTCAGCCCTTTTCGACGCCTATGAAGCGAGGCTAAAGCTCCACTTTTTACTCCCTAGGGACTGAAAAGTGACGTCAGAGACGAATAATGAAGATTATGCATCTATGAGCTTGCATTTTATGATTATCAGCCCACTCACAGTAAAAACTGAGAGGAAATTTTGGTTGCAGTTGATAGAATTTGGCGGTTATTTATGGAAAGTTACCATATATACCTGTAAAATGACCATAAAATACCGAAATTTTCCATAAATTTCCGGAAATTTATGGAAATTTGTAAAAATGAATTTTGCGTATTCCATGGTAAGTTAACATATTGACCTGTAAAATTACCATAAATTACTGGAATTTTCCATAAATTTCCGGAAATTTATGGAAA
Organism: Andricus quercusramuli; assembly: GCA_932178445.1. NCBI lineage: Eukaryota > Metazoa > Arthropoda > Insecta > Hymenoptera > Cynipidae > Andricus > Andricus quercusramuli. Next base: position 2,203 of record CAKNXH010058613.1, on the reverse strand, counting down.
ATTTCGGCGATTTATGGTAATTTTACAGGTATATATGGTAACTTTCCATAAATAACCGCCAAATTCTATTAACTGCAACCAAAATTTCTTCTCAGTTTTTACTGTGAGTGGGCTGATAATCATAAAATGCAAGCTGATGAAATGCATAATCTTCATTATTCGTCTCTGACGTCACTTTTCAGTCCCTAGGGAGTAAAAAGTGGAGCTTTAGCCCCGCTTCATAGGCGTCGAAAAGGGCTGAAATCATGCATGTATCTTAAAAAGTATTATAATTTGTGAACAATTTTTTTTCAAAGTGGCCTTAAAAAAAGACGGCACTATCTGCGATTTCCGTCATTGCGTGTTTGAACGTAAAAAATGATCTAGAATCTAGATCTGCAATGATTTTCGAAGTGACAAGACTTTCGAAAAAAATTAACCTCAGGGCACCCGTGTATGTGTATATTAATGTGTATTGACGTACGAATTCCATTATCGAAGAAAATAATTATCAGCTCTGAACTATTTTGCTCATCAGAGCTACTTATTACAGCACTTATTTATTAAGTTGGATGATTATTATAGTTGAACGCTATGTTTTTCCTGGTTTTCGTGATGTTTTACGTGTATTTAATATGTCATCCATCTCCATATTGTTTAGTTCACGTAGGGGACGACAGTGTCGCATAGCATGTTTAAATCCCCAATTCTGTGTCAAAGCTACGCCCTCTGTCTCCAGGAGATACGGCCCCTGGCTCTATT
>CAKNXH010058611.1:104195-120652 GCA_932178445.1 Andricus quercusramuli | reverse complement strand
ATATATATATATATATATATATATATATATATATATATATATATATTGAGATGTAAACTAATATGTGCCTATGAATTCTTATATGTACCAAACATTTTTATATCTGAAATGATTTTTATTTACCCATGATGGGTGTCGGACGATTGTTGCAAATTTATTTTTCTTGAATATTGATCGGGATATTTTACTTTGTGCGTACCAGTGATATTTCTGGGAAAAAGAAACCGAATGACGCTCACAAAAAAATAACGGAAACTATTCAAACAAGGAGACTTCTTTTCTAATTACAAAAAGGAATCTAAATTTTTTAGAAGAATTGATTAGAATCGGGATAAAATAAAAGGAGAAATTTGTCAAAGCTTATCAAATTTTAGATCGTTGAAATTCATTTTAAAAAAAAATCAAGAGTAGGAAAATCGTGAAAAACGGGAAGAAAGAATAAACCTGAAAAGAGAAGCATTGATTTTCTCTTTACATGAAATTTTAATCTTCGAACGAAACGAATAGTCCAAGAGCTGGTGAAATTTTTACGGCTGATTTTTAAATCGCTGAAAAAATTATATAATATAGCCTCGGATGGGTAAAATATGAAATCGAGTGACTGGCAGCTCGAATCCGTAGCTTTTGTTAATAAAAAAAATTTTTAATGCGTTTTTTGAAATAAAGAACCGACCAATCGTTTTATGCATGAAAATAATAAATATGGAATAAAAATGGAGCAAAACTCGAGAATCAGAGAAGCATTCCTGAAAACCCAAGTAACAAAACGGGAAGAAGAAAAAAAGGAGAGAAAAACCCAGGAAAGGATCGAAAAAGAGCGAAACCACTCATAGAAACAACCCCAAAAAATAAGGGAGATCCAAATAAAAGCGCAACAAGAAGAAAAGGAAAAAGAAGCAGCAAGACTCAGGAAGAGAAGGATGCAGGAGTAAAAAACACATTAAAAAATCTCAAAATTAAGCAAAATCAAGATCAAAGACCCTCTAGGGCCAACAGTAGGACCTACACATTTTAATTTTTTTTACATCTAGACGAATTCTCTCAAAAACGTCATTATTTTTTTTCGTCACGTATTCTATATACTCTTTAAAAACTCCTACCAACACAAAACGACAAGTGTAAACACACTCCATAAATAAATTTAAAAGAAATAATAAAATTAACTCCAGACGAACTCAAAGTTAATACCACAACCTTTCTTGTTTTTTGTAGATATGTTGCAGGAACTAGGAAACCATGGAGGAAACTTTGAAAAGTAAAATCGCCCAGAACACCGCACTTCTTATGAATAACCTCAAGGAAAATATAGAAAAACTCAAATGCCAATTTTGCGGCAAATTAATGCCAAAACAAATATACAGAATACATGACTCTTTTTGCAATCACAGACCCTTCAGGTACAGAGAAAATTACACAACTCCAAACGATGACGGACAAACTTATATACAAGGGGGTTGGGAATTTATTAACAGAACAATTCAAAACATTAACGCAATCAAAAATAATTTGGAGAGACCAACAAGGGACGAAACGCTGGAACTAAACCTGCACATAGACCACCAAACTGTGACAGAACTAGACAGCGTACTTAAAGAAACTTCAGGTGTACACCCGAACCCCCGTGGGCGAGGGGCGGGGGGGTGTAGCAGATCTTTTACCATAAGATATGACTCGGTTTGGCCCTGCGCAATAGGGTTACCGGGCCGAGTCCGAGAGGAAATGGGACCCACCGAGGGGCCCCGAAGACCAGGACGACCGTGCGTCCCGTCGTCAGTCTCTACTCGGTGCTGAATGGGTAGATTGTTCTTGCTCGTGGCGTCGGTCGCACACCTTGTTTTCCGCTTTCAACCTTCTGTGTTTCCGTTGTTCGAGCCCTGCTGTTTGTCGGCTTCGCGACCTAGTGTTTTTACTCGTTATCACTCGCTGTCATCGCCAACCTGTCCGGAACTCTTCCTCCGAGGCGAACCCGTCACACCAAGACGCCATCACACCGGACATCCCCGTGGAAATTAAATTCTCCGGTTCTCCGCTAACTTATCTGCAACCAGTTCCTGCCAAGGGCCATAGGCCTTCGACAGGATGTAAGTGATAAATAAATCTTGTCTTAATTCTTAAGAACCAGTTGTCTCATCATGTCTCAACCCTTATCTCTGCGCTTCAAATCCTACGCTCCCTCTTCGGTTTTACCCTCGTAATAAAATGCTGGAGCATTTGAATGAAACAATTCCGAATGTGAAATGTGTTGAACTACCTGACTAGTTTCTTCCAAGATGTATTTACTGCCATTGTTGTGCATGAATTCTTCGGCTTCCTGCACTTTCAAGAATGCTATAATATCAATGCATTAAACTCTTGAATGTGAGGAACAGTAAGCAGTTGTTCTTGCAAATTTGTCAGAATCGAGGTATCACAGCGGTTCAGCGGATCAATTATATTTGTTCATTTAGATTATACATATTCTAATAAATTTGAAGGAAGTTTTTTGGGTTTAAATCGTGTGCTAAACTACGAATCTTGCCGAGGTTTCGTGAACATTGGAGTTCACTTCTTCAGGGCAAATATATATTCTCTACGATACCTGTGAAGACAGGCATCGTAAAAAAGACTTAATGGGCCAATAAAGTTGAACCAGTCCCCACCATGGGGCGCTCTGGCCAATCACAGGCATCGTAGAGAATATATATAATCACAACATAACCTGAAGTGAACTGCAATGTTCACGAAACGTCGGAAAGATCCGTAGTTTCGCACACGATTGAAACCCGAAAAGCCTCCTTTAAGTTTATTATAATGAATCATCGTGAAAGCATTAAATCTATTGTATATATTCTATTATTCGACAAAATTTGATGTTCATATGAAAAAAATTACCAACATAATTTCAATAAGACTAAAAGAAAGACCATTGTTTTTCTGTTTATAAACGCCTACAGTGTGTATTATTTATATAATTTGTTTGTACATTATACGAGTTCTGGTTTATCACAAATTTTGGTCTAAGAACATCATTCGCAATATAAAGTGTAGATGCAAGAACGATTCTTTCTGCCTATAAACGCCTAGAATGTTCAATTGTTTACTTATTTTATTTATGAAGTAAACAGATAGTGAGGAATAACAAAATTTTATCTGCATAATTCATTGTCAATATATTTTAAGAAATAATAATAGAAGTAACGATTTCTTTCTGCCTATAAGTATCTGCAATGTACATTTGCTTATACAGTTTGTTTATAAAATAAAAAATTAGCGATGATTAGCAACATTTTGCTCCAGAATGTCATTGGGCACATAATTTCAACAAGATCAGGAGAAAAAAACGATTTCTTTTCGTTTAAAAACGTGCTATATGTGAATCAGTTTATGTAATTTGTTCATAAAAAACAAATATTGATGTATAGCGGAATTTTTTATCAAAAAACCTCATTGGCAATATGATTTCCGCAAGGTGAGAAGAAAAAAACTTTATTTTTTTCGCTTAAAAACATCCCAAATTTGCAATTGTTTCTGTTTAATTTCTTCATAAAATAGAGAAATATTAATACATAGCAAAATTTGTACATAAAACATCATTGGCAATATGATTTCAGCAAGGTCAGCAGAAAAAAACCATTTATTTTTGCTAGAAAACGCCTAAAATGTGCATTTGTTCATATAATTTGTTCATGAAATAAACAAATATGTATGCATGGCACAATTTTTTCAGAAAATATCATTGCTAATATAATTGCAACAAGATTAGAAGAAAAATTTATTTTGTTTCGCCTAAAAACGCCCAAAATGTGCATTTGTTTATAAATTTTGTTTACTAAATAAACAAATATTAACGGATGGTAATTTTTTCCAGAAAACATCATTGGTAATATTATTACAACAAGAGTAGAAGAAAAAAGATGCTTTTATGCCTATTAATGTCTGCGATGTACATTTGTTTACACGTAGAATAGATAAACAAATATTCCTTAATGTGGATTATTTTTTAAATACAATATCCTTATAACAATTAGCTTTACAAGCTAACCATTTTTTTCTTCTTTCTTATACCACTGTGCATTGAATCCAAGTGACTTGAAGTATAAGAAAAATGTCATGTAGGAGATTAATCATGAAATGCAAAAGTCAACACTTTTCGCTATTTGAATTTATATAAAAATTAATTAAACAAAAACAAAAAATCTAATCTCAACGTTTTTACTGAAATTTAGTCCTGAAATTAAAAAAAAAATTTTAATCGGTGCATTATTGCGTTCAAAATGTCATTATGAACCTCGTTTTTCATTACACCCCTCGGTTGATCGTTACGTCACAGACACACAACTGGCGAAGGAGTATCGAAAACCTAATCCAATCTTGAGTCGATATATCGCATCCCGAGCAAAAGTCGAGCCGAGCTAAAACCGATTACGGGTATCGGCAACACGATCCCGACCCAAGAAAAAACTGACACGATCCCGACGCGATCACGAGAAAGTATCGTATCGAACGGCACCACTAATTTTGTTAGAAACTGTAAAAGATACAATTTTTTGAAAAGGAAGTAAGGATGCGGCATTTTATTTTCTATGTGAATCAATATACAACGTTACAAATTTCAACTTCTAATTTTTGACGGAGAGGGGCCTCCCCAACACCGTGTCACGCAAAAGACTATGTGCTGCTATTCTTGCATCAGGACCCTCAGTTTTCCATATTCAATCACACCAAAAAACAATAATGCCATTTTCCGGAGGGAGCTCTCTGTACCCTCCAACATAATTGCCTTTATATTATGTAGTAAATATATGAAATCAAATCATTTATCCGTGTAGATGTAATTTACCACGTAACAATCTAGTAGTATTTGAAGCACCTCAAGTGAGTGGCCATGATTAAATAAATTCACGTATAATATTCATTGGTTCACATTTAAATTTCTTAAATAAATCATTTATTTTTCAGAGTTCGATGACGAAACAAATTTCTCCTTCAGAAATCAATGAAGCACTTAGGCGTTATTTGTCACCACAACTAGAAATGACTGGACCTTTTCGCCGCTGGTCTCTTCGGCGACCTCACTTGCCATTTCTCACATCTTGAATTGATAACATGAAGAACCTGGAAGAAAATACTTTTTATTGGCATTTAACAAAACAAATTTTCTTATGCACGAATAAAAAAAATATAAGTGTATAACAATTTGATTTATTTTACCTAAACAAATTTTTCAAATGCATTCTGAAGTTACTTTGTATGTGGATACTTGCTCAACCACTTATCAACTTATGGTCAATATTAAGCTCTGTTCTTTGATGTTATGGTGTTTTACTAGGGTGAGAAAATATGAAATTGGTTGTTAACAATCCAGAGAGCAGGATCTGTGTTTAAGAATGACGTATACAATTGCACAATATCGAAAAATTGAAGTGCTTTTGAAGTAACAAAATCTTCAATATCATTCTTCGCAAAATTTGTCAGATTTTTACCTGAACGATGTTTTGCTGGTTCGTCTGAGCCTTCTCGCTTTTTCATCGCAGCAACCATTGCCCTTTCCTGTTCGAGTGAGATTCTATAATCAAAGAAGTCCATTACCACAAGTTCTTCTGAGAGATACCACAATTATCCTTTAAACTTTTCACAAGCGTCTTTCGATATTTTGCCATTGACGGACGGATGTAAGTCATTGTATGCCGCAGCAACCGGCCAAGAAGCCTCAAACCAAAATCGGCTGTGCATTTTGATCACAAAAAGGCACAATTCCCTAGTGTGAATTTGTAACACTAGTTATGTCGTCCTTTTCTGATCAAAGTTTTGAAAGTATTCGCTTGTTGTTTATACCAATTTCGAATCTTGTCTTATCGAAAGATTCCCACGCTTTAATGAACTTTTTAAATACTGCCCTAATAGCACTGAAACTTGGGTCAAGCTTGGTTGAATGTTTTGTACAAGTCTCCCAATGTTGGTGCCAAGCTTGTGTCAAGCTTGGGTGAGAATTGTTATGGCCACTTTTCACAAGTTTGGCCGGTGTTTGGACGCGTTTAGTAAACCAGCATTCGGAGAGATGTCGCAGCGGTCTCAAGCCTTTTGGTGGTATAGGAGCACACTGTAATCAAAATCTTTCTCAATTACTGAGTCTAAGTACCAATGCCGCTGATCAATGGATGGCGTGGCTGGATGCGTGGCGATACGTGGGCGTGCAAAGCTTGAGTCAATGTTGGGTGGACATTTTGCCCAAGTCTCTTAATGTTGGTGACAGGCTTGAGTCAAGCTTGGGTGAAAGTTGTGATTGCCGCTTCTCCCAAGTTTCGCCGGTATGGCCCACGTAGGTGTCGCTGCTGAATACGCGTCTGAATATATGTCTGAAAATCACATTTTTTCGAAAATCCTAAAATATAGATACGACAGTTAAATAACGATACTTTGCCTTCAACTTTCGGCTGTGCTTATGCCAGTTATGTAACTTTCTTATCTATTTTTGGTGAAAAATGTTGTTTTTGGAAATATTACGAATGTCCGATTTTTCATGTTCTTAGTACCTGCTCTTTGGTATGCAATGGGAAAGGTTAAAAATGCAACAAATTGTTCTAATAATGTTTATTTAATATACTTTCAAGAACTTTTATTTACAATTTTTCATGTCCTAAGATTCTTATGCTACTTACGTAATGTGATCACTAAGTATTAATGTCTCAACAATGTGCTATTGCAATTAATTAATTAAGAAAACTTTATTTATTAATCAATTTATTTTGTCGGCGTATACATGTTACATTAGGGTGGTCTAAATATTTTTTTATCGAATTTTCATGCATATCGCCCGGAAATTTGTTCAGATCCACAAAAAAATAAATCCATTTTTTCTTTGTTTAGGAAACATTGATATTCAGAGGTGGCGCCACCCCCATGAAGTTTAACGCGACTTTCCAATGAGAAAGAAGGACGCTTTTGTAAATTTCACACAGAATCGTCGATAAGTTGAAACTCAACATTTGTCTTTACAAATAGCCATGGAATACGAATGAAATATTACTTTTCAACTATCACCCCCATAAGTATGTTTGATAGGGTCCCGAAAACCCCCCACAGGTGAAAAAATGGGTTTTGCGAGTTTTCGGCGCCAGTTATTACTGTTTTGCTTTTTTTTCCATTGCGAACAGCAATTTCCACTTAAAATGGGATACGAAGAGTGTTGATTCTTGCAAAAATGTTCAACTTTTTTCCAATTTCCAATTAGAGTTAGGTGATACTTGATTACTTTTAACAAACATAATTGCCTACACAAATTATTATTATTGTTAATGATATTCTATTAGAATAATGCTAGAAAAATGAAGTTTTGTCAAAAATTTTCCACTTGTCCAATTTTCAATAAAAGTGAGTTGAGTGATTGAGTGATGTTCAAGAAATTAATTGTTTGAAAATTTTATTATTATTTTTCATGATATCCAATTTCAATAATGCTAGAAAGTTGCGGCTATTCTAATTTTTCCAACTATTTGTCCACTGCTCGCTTGGAGGGAATTAATAATTAATTACTTTGAGCAAAAATAATTATTGAAATAATTTATTAGTGTCTATTTCTATCTTCTTCTTTGTTAATGCGAGATAGTTGCGGTTTCTTCTGAAATTTTCAACCTGTTACCCACTTTTACTTCATGAAGTAATAAACGAAGCAAGTTAACAAACACAGTTGTTTAAACAATTCATTATTGTTTATAACTACCTTCTCTTATATCAGTGCTCAAAAGTTGCGGTTTTTTCTGAACTCGTAAACTTTTTGTCCACGTGAAACTTGGTGGAGTTGCAATATTGATGCGAGTTAACGAATGTGCTTACTTGAACGATTGATTGCTGTTTGGAACTATCTTATCTCTTATGGTAATGTCAGGAAGTTGCTATTTTTTGGAAGTTTTTAGTTTTACTTGTAAAAGTTTTATTTGAATTATAGCCAGAAGCTTTTTGCAAAGCGTAAAAGAAAAATTTTGAATTGCAGATATTTTGACATCAGACTTTCCTCCAGCAAAATATATCCACGAGAAAGAAAGAGATTGTTTAAAATATGTTTCCCTATCTTGTTTATTTATCATTTATTTATAGCTTTTATTATTACCTAACTATGTGAAAAGTGAGCGAAAAGTTGAACATTTAAAAAAAAGGAACTGTCGAGTTTTACAATAGATGCAGATTGTTATTAACAATAATAATAATTATTGTAAAATAAATAAAATAAAAACAATTATTGTTGCTCAATATCATTAAGTATTAATTCATTACAAGTAAAAAGTAGACAAACAGTTAAAAATATCGTAAAAAAACCGCAACCTTCTAACGTTAAGCAAAGGCAGAGTTCTTAAAAATGATAAAACATTGTTTGATTAATTATTATTGTTAACTTGAATTAATTATCACTACGCTCCAATTAAAAAGTGGAAAAAGAGTTAAAAGCTTCAGAAAAAACAGCAAATATCCACTCTTACCACCGAACAGGATAGCTAAATTACAATTATGATTTGTTTAAACAATTATTCTTGCTAAAATAAATTGAATATCAACTTAGTCCAACTGAAAAGTGCACAAAAAATTAAAAATTTCGGAAAATATGCAGATTTCTATTGTTCTTTAAACACAATATCATTAATAACGAGAATAAATTGTTTAAACAATTATGTTTGTTTCAGTTTATAAGCTATTACTTAACTCAACTTGGAAATTGGACAACAGCAGGGAACTTCTTAAAAAACCGCGACTTTCTGCCTCTATTTGAAGAGGAAATTGCTAAAATCAATAATAAATTGTTTGAAGAACCCATCATACATCTAATTATTAGTTTTGCATCACAAGAAAACGCGCAAAAGTCTTAAGTGGCGCCGAAAACTCGCAAAACCCATCTTTGTTACTTACGGTTTTTTTAGGGACCATATCAAACATACTTATGGGGATGATAGTTGAAAAGTAATACTTTGTTCGTATTACATGGCAATTTGTAAAGATAAATATTGAATATGCGTGGTAAACGTTTGTGGTGCACCTTAATGTTACATGCATTCATAAAAAATTCAAACTCAATAAATTACACATTAATGCGCGTCATTCAAAGGTTATACATTAAACAAGCCTACATTAGCATGGACGAAATTATTTTTGAAAAAGGCACTTTTTGCATTTGTCTCCAACACATTTGTGCATGTATCGCATACTTTTTCCTCAACATTTAAATCCACGCAAAAAATGATACATTGATCGAAAGCATGTTCCAGTTGCAAACAGGGCAGCACTGTACAGTAATGAAAGAGTTAAGCAAAATCAGTTTTTTTTTCCAATAGTTCAAAGCTCAAAGACCAATTTGCCAGCGACGGAATCCGCAATGGGGGCGTGCTGAATCTAACGAATGACAACACAGTAAGTCAACTACCCAGTATTGGCTGATCCACTTGTCCGTGTGCGCTCACCAACTCGTAAAAACACAACATTCAATAAACGATAAAAAGTAACGTTTGCTGAATGATGAATGACTTTCGGTATTTTTGGGTTGACAGATAACCCTTTGAGTCGTGTAATATTGAAAGTAAAACGTCCTCCAAGTAACTATTACTGATTATCGAGATTATGGTATGCTACGACGCTATGGGCAATATATTCATATATTTGTGGCTACATGCCACAATGATTTTGTGCTCTAACATTTATCACGGTAATTATTTCTTTTTTTTTGTTGTTATTTCATACCTTTTTTAACATCTGCAAGATGTGACAGTCAATTTCCATACAAATCTATAAAAAACAGCCTTGTTCCAAACATATGTACTCCTTACAGTTTTATTGCGTGCTGTAAAGCAAAAGCAGGAAGTTCGTACTTATACATTGCTTGCGCTAATAATTATAGGCATGCTTGTAGTACCTCAACTTTTGCCACGATTTATTAATCAAATGCTTCTCCTTAATCCATCATACATACTGTGTCGTTTCCGCACCAGGTAGAAGATGAACTTGTTGGCAAGTACGATTCCTAAGTACGGACAGTACTGTGCTCAATATATCACAGTGCATGCCAGTGCACAGGCGTCGCAATGCTGAATTAAATTGAACGCAGTGTAGGTGAGCTTCGTTTTCTTTCATGACCGAAAAAAATTACTTTTTGAAAAATCGGCTTTTTACTTTTAAAATGTATTTTTTGAATGAAATTTCATCTTTTTTGGTTGAAATATCAACTATTACACTTTTTTCATTGAGAATTCACCTTTGTAGGTTGAAAATCCAATTATTTTGTCTGCAAATTTAATTTTTCTCTTGAAAATTCAAGTATTTTGTTTAAAAGTCATCTTTTACAGTAGAAAAGTGTTTTTTTTTTTAATAAATACAGAAGTTTTCAAATTTTAAACTTGGATCTGAATTATTGTTTTAATCCCTCAATAAAAGATTCTATGTTAAAAATATTACAAGATTAAAATGTTAGTATTTGAATGTTGATGGTCAGGGGAAATGAAAAATTAGTCAAGGGAAAAACATACGATTCTAAAACTAAAACTTTCATCCTGCAAAGCATGTATTATCTTGAATACAAAAATAAATGTCCATCGTTTTCAAGTCCCATATTTTTTTATTTCTGGAAACAATAAATTACATAGAGTGAGATGGGGGGGGGGGGGGGGGGGAGAATTTTTTTGTTGCGTTTCGTTACAGGGGAAGGAGGAGAGGAGGTTTTGGAGAGGGCCTACTATCTGTTAACAGTTACGTACTTTAAGTACGTCCCCTTATATTATTATAAGCTAAATAAATGGCCTTAACGTCAGGCGTACACCTACAAGAATAATACTCGCCCCGTCGCACACCTATCACTCACGCAGGGTTTGCCCTTTTTTTTGTGTTTTCTTTTGGTCGAATCTAAAAACTTATGTAACGGCAAGTTCGCCTTAGCGGCTGGGCGTCCTGTCGTCGCCATACTCAGGTCTCATTTGGAACCAAGTACATGTATTTGCTTAAATCCTATTTCTTAGCATCACAAAAATATTATTTAACAGTAGTAATTCTGATTTGAACCAGTCACATATCTTTTGTTGATCTAAAGAAATAAATTCTTTGGCTCTATTTTCTTTGTTCAAAGAAATATTTCTTACATTCAAAGAAATGATGTCCTTGCCTCAAAAGGTTTACATGCATTGAAATCTTATTAGTCGTTCTAAATTATGAATCTTCAAATGGAATACTTGAATTTTTAAGTTTTAAACCAAACAGATAAATATTAACTAAAATGATGAATCTCTAACTCGAATGGTTGAATTTGCAACCAAAAGGGTTAATATTTAATCATGAAGATCAATATTCAACAAAAAACAGGAATTTTCAACACAAATATATTAATTTTTAACCAAGTTGCAACTGATAATGATGAATTTTTAACCAATAGTTGAATTTTACAAAAAAAATAGAGAGAATTTTCAACAAAAAATGGAATAGTTAAATGGTAAGTTTAACAAATTAATTTTTAACAAAAAGGAAACGGATTTTCAATTGAGCAGTCCAATTTTTAACTAATGTGATGAATTTTTAACTAAAATGATGAACCTTCAACTGGAATAGTTGAATTTTATACCAAAAAGGTGCAAACATTTTTCACCAAATAGTTCAATTTTCAAAAAAAAAGATTAATTATCACAAAATAGTCAAATTTCTGTCCAAACAATACGTTTTTTTACCAAAAATAGAATAGTTGATTTTTTTTAAACTTATTTCCAGCAAACGAAAAAACTAATTTTTAACAAAATAGTCAGATTTTTAACTGGAATAGTTCAATTTGCAGTTAGAAAAATTGATTTTCAATTAAAATTCTGAATGTTCAACGGAAAAAAAATTAATTTTTAACAAAAAATGTATCCTTTTAACCAAGGAGTTGAATTTTCAACTGAAAAAGATGCATTGTCAACGAACAATGCAATATAATTGAAATTTCAACCAAAGAAGACAAGTTTTCTAGAATAGTTGAGTTTTCAATTTGAAAATACTTCACAGTCAACAGAGAACACTAAACTAAAACAAACTGTTGAATTTTCAAGGAAAAATATTAATTTTCAGCCAAGAAGATTAATTTTCTACCAACAAGGAGGAATATTCAACAAAACACAGGTAGTTATTATTAAGTACAATAAAAAAAACGAAAACTTGTATTCAATTTATTTACCTCTATGAACGATTCAAATAAAATTTCGTTGTACTATTTAGTTCGATTCAATATAGAAAATAATATAAAATAAGCCATATTAATACAAAAAGGGTCGAGTATTGAGCTCAAATTTTTCTGTCAATAAGGAACTTTCTGTTCCGATAGTAGTTTTTGCTACTTTGGAAAAATAGTAAAATATTTTATCCGAGAATAAGGAATATTAAGTTATAAATACACAGAGTCATATATTCAAGAGCATTACACACCAAAAGTACACTAAAGAATTGCTCATCGCATCTCTTGCCGTATTCTAATTTTGTAGTCCCAGGGGGTGGGATTGGCGGGCCCCTATACGTAACTTTGAAAATTTAAAATTCAGGTTGATAAAAACTCCGGGGCCGATGAGATCCCCCCCCCCCCTACCCTCTCATCAGGCCTGGTTTTGGAGGTTGCCAGTTTTTAAATTTCACTACAGGAAAACAAGCTTTCGGTAGAATCGCCATTAAGAATTTATTTATGACTCTTTTCATATCAATTATTACAAAAAAGTAGTCCTTGAAATTAAAAAAAATAAATAAAACCCTGTAATTCTTTGAATTCCTATTAAAAATTCCCTTAATCTTATGAAATTCGTGTTTATACCCCTTGAAATATTATAAAAGCACTTCAAATCTTTGCAATACCTTGAAATCCAATAAAATTTCTTGAAAAATACGTAAAATACTATGGAATCGTATGATATTTCCTGAAATCCTGGTAAATTTATCAAAATACCTTTAAGGGCTTTTAAAATCCCTTAAAATCATTGTAATTTTTGGAAATGTTGATAAATCCTTAAAAATATATCCTGGAATCTTTTTCAATATCCTAGATTCTAGAACCTTACAATTCCTATAATATCCTTCTAAATCTTCTGAAATTTTAGGAAGTTCTCTAAAACCGCATACAATTTTTTGAATTACTTGCAATTATTAGACTCCTTGGATCTAGTAGACAAGAGCCAACTCCTTAAAAGAAAGAACTCCTTTAGGCGTTTGTAAATTCTTGGGAATCTTTTGAAGTACCTTCAAATCCCTTAAAAAACCTTTAAAGTTCTTGCGAAATCTATTCAAAATCTTTTCAAATTCTTGAAAACCTTTGAAATCCCTTAATTATTCTGAATAAGTTCCTTGAAATCCGTTAAAATATAAAATCCGGCGAAACTACTTGAAATCTGATTAAATTCCTTTAATTATCTTGAAATATTTGAAGCCCTATCACTGTTGGACAGTTCTGTAGGAATTTTCAGAGACGCGTCACTAAAACATATAAAATATGTAGTCTATGTTTGTCCTGAGAATATAAACAGTAAGAAAATATGATTAAAGTTAATATAAATGACTTCTCATGTATTTATGTTATAATAGTACGTACACTCAGTAGGATGGGTCGAAAAAACCCAATTTAAGAAAGCGAATTTGGAAGTATGTGGGGAAGTAGTGTATTGCGACCCTACAAACGTACAAATTATTTGCTGTCGATTGATTAAGGCCTTCTGAGCGCGCGTTATGGCACTGTGTTTGAAAAACTATACGTTTCATGGATTTGATATTATTGTGTGGTTCAATTTTTTATGCTCTTCAGGGTCTTCCTCGTCTCCAAAAATTCGGACAGTTCGGTAATGAATGTTCTCTAGGAAATAATTAAGATTTAGTAGACACCTGTTTTAAAGAAGCAGTTTTAAAATCTAAAGAGGCGTCGGGAGAATTATTTATGATATTTGAGACTTTTCTACTTATCCAAATGGACTAGAAAAAAATTTGACACGATTAAAAATAGATGATTTGCAAAAAAAAGCACAAAACTCAGTTTTCCAAAAATTTACTGTGCTTACATTTATTAATTTTGAAGTTTTTTTGAGATTTGATTCATTGAGTATATTATACAACATAGATATATACGTAGTTATTTGTAAACAAATTTCGCCAAAAAGTAAGAGCTTTATCTCAAGCGGAAGTTCAACGGTGCAACTCTAGAGAGTTTATTATCAGACATGTATACTACACGTCAGGCGGTTAATTCCGCCATTTTTGATATTGATAATCCTACTGAAACGGCATGCAACTTATTTGTAGAGGATAGTGGATTCTCGAGCCAGGCTTATGGAAATAAAAGAACAGGATTTTTCTAACATATCTACTAATTGAAAGGATTTATTTGACAAGTTTTTTAAAAAGGCTTTTTAAAACAACAAACTCACATAATGAGGGAACAAATTATTTAAAAGTTTTTTATAATTGAATAACTACTGATCCTATCTTTACGCCGGACAAGGTGTTTTGATACGCGAACATGCATTTAAAAAAAGGACGCGGACCCAGTGACGCCTGACTCTCGGAACCAAAAGACTGATTCTTTACACTGACATTATTTTATTTTACATGAATACACAAAGAAATAAAAAGAAAGACACCGAAATCGAAACCTGACTTACGTGTGGAATCCTTTTTATGGCTTCTTGGATGGCTTCCAAATCGTTTTCTGTAAAAGGCATTTTCCTTTAAGCCTGTTTACGTATAGTCAAAGTGAGAATCAACCTTTCCCTCGAAACGATCAAAACAGAATACCCTCTCAGGATTCCAGACGCAAGCGATGAGTCGCCGGTCAGTACAATGGCTACACGCACGCGCGAGGAATTGGGATTGACGAACCCGCCGCGCATCGGACCTTCCAAACCTTCGTCTTTCAACGATGAGCGTGATTTTAAATCGAAGGTTATTTTTCCAGCGGGATCGTGGACAAAGAGTATTTGGCCCCTTTTAAAAAATCCTAATTATAATGTTAAGTAGCAAAGGATTTCGATAAAAGAGAAATTTAGAATAATAGATTATCTTTAATACTTCATTGGCCAGTCGTTGATCGCAGGATTTCCTTTTTGTGGGCCCACCAAATTAGTCGATGCCTCACGTGACGTCTCCCAAAGAGCGGGAATAGTAGTTGACCCTAGCTAAGGGGTGTCACCGTGCGAAGTGGATATTCGGATCCTTACGGCGAAGCCAAAAATCTAAACAGACATACAAAATTCCGGTGCCAGTAAAAATTCATAAGCAATGTGGCCCGCTTGCCAAGCATCTCTCTAGGCCCACGGTACAATGAAGGTTTACCCTTCTCCAACCTAGGGATTCGGCCTTGACCGGTCGAGGAAAACTAGTGGTATTTAAATTTTCACCACATTACAAAATAGACACTGCAAATTTATATTTAAATTAATGAACCAAACAAAATATCTGTTCCTTGTTCTACATTCTACGTTGTGAATCAAGAAATGAGAGCAATGAGTTATATAATAGAACTCACCATCCAATTGAAACCTGGATCAAATACTTTTTAATATGGAATTATTCTACTTGATTTTGCACTTTATAGCCGCCGATTGCCACTGAAGCACCATGTCTTGTTTCCAACCAGAGAAACGAACGCGATCGCGAAGCAACGAGTGTGCATGCAACTGCGCACTTCTTTCAGTTACGATAACTTATACTTCTGTTACCGTTTAGGAATTTTAAGAAACTATTTGGGTGCAATTGCAGAATAGGGACGTCACCTCTGTTTTGACTAAAAAAAAAATTTTTTTTCGGCAACAAACTATTGGAATATTCAATTAAGCTATAAATGAAGGGATTTGATAAGACAAAAGTTCAAAATCAGTATTATTTTTCTAATTAGGCTATGTCAATTATGTGTCTGTCAAGATATGGGAATGATCGTATTTACCGTATCGTTTCAATGTTTTTCAGCTTCCATACGGTCAGAAAACCTGTACATAATTAAAATTTAAGGCTTTTTGCATAAACTACAATATGTGTAAACTTTTTTTACGCTGGCATAAGATAAGATGTGATGTCTACAAAAAGAGGGCGAGTTTCACCCACATCAGCTGTGGTGACCGTCACTTGCAGCGGGAGGACATCATCTTGGCTACTGATGGTAATCGAGATATGTATCGATCTTGATTCGTATCGATACATAATTTGAATTTTTATTTTTCTTATATTGAAAATTATTACAAAAAAGGTTTTAAAAACTTAACTTGACGAAAAGGTAGTCGCTGGTTTTTTATTGTCTTTTTTGGGTTTTCTTCCTTTAATTTACTTTATTTATCTTATTTCATATTTTTATTTATATTTCATTTATATATATATATATATATATTATTTATTGGGTAATAATAGGTAATACTTATGAATAATAGGTAATAATTATTATTTATACATTACGAGTAACGATTCATGGGAGCAGGAAGGCACCCTTTTGACCGGCCACAAAAATAATTTTGGTCAAACCC
>CAKNXH010058611.1:92161-104185 GCA_932178445.1 Andricus quercusramuli | reverse complement strand
GAATGGTCACAGAAATAATGTTGGTCAAACCTCTACCCCTTTTCCAAAGTTTCTTGGGGGTGGGAAGGCACTCCTTTGAATGGTCACAGAAATAATGTTGGCCAAACACCTACCCCTTTTCCAACGTCTCGTGGGGGCGGCAAGGCACCCCTTGGAATGGTCACAGAAATAATGTTGGTTAAACCTCTACCCCTTTTCCAACGTTTCGTGGGGGCTGGAAGGCACCCTTTGAATGGTCACAGAAATAATGTTGGTCAAACCCCTACCCTTTTTCCAACGTCTCGTGGAGGCGGGAAGGCGCCCTTTTGAATGTTCACAGAAATAATTTTGGCCAAACCCCTACCCCATTTCAGCGTCTCGTGGTTTGACCAACATTATTTTTGTGACCAATAAAAGGGGTGCCTTCCGCTCCCACGAAATGTTGGAAAAGGAGTAAAGATTTGACCAACATCATTTTTGTGACCAGTCATAGAGGTGCTTTGCCGCCCCACGAGACGTTGGAAAAGGGTTAGGGGTTTGACTGGAAAGGCATTCCTTTGTCTGGTCACCAAAATAATGTGGGTCAATCCCCTACCCCTTTTCCAACTTCTCGTGGGGGGAGTTTTTGTGGGCCCTGAAAAGGGCCGATTTTTGTATTTTTTGTATTTTTTTTGTGGGCCCTGAAAAGGGCCGATTTTGGTTTTTGCCTGAGTGCGGTGGAATTTGGAAAGATAAATAAATTTAAATTAAAATGACGAGAAGGAAAAAATCGGTATGTTACCGGTGTATTTATACGGGGTAAACTTTGCTAATATCATTCAGGAATGCGCCGAATTTGCATGGTTCATCTTGGCAAATTCGGACGTACATGAATTGCGCCAAATATGAAACAAACATATCTCGACTTCGATGGGCATCTGGAAACATGCGTTTCACACAAGACCACGTGCCCTCGATGGTGTTGGAATGTGCGCCGGTTTCGGGATCTTTGAAGCACACCGAATGATTCACTTGAAAATGTTTGAATCCCTTCCTTTCAAGCGAACTGCATGCCCAGATAACAAACGTGCCTGGACTATAACCTGCCCGATGAGCGTCGACCGTGTGCCTGCTATAAAGCATCGCAGGGTCGGTAAATGTGCAGCAGACCGACGTGCGTGCACAACGGCTTGAATATTGCTGACAAATGGCCGGCATGTTAGATGCTGGACTGTCAGAAGAGCGTAATAGCCAGCATTAGCGGACACATTCAGCTACTCAGGTGCCTCACAGCAGTCCTGTCAATCGGACCGCGTATCGGCACATACACCAGCCACAGGCGGACATTTTGTTATCTGGGTGATTTCCAGCAATCACTGATAATCGTAGTTCTCGGTACAATGCATTCCTCGATGATCTTCAACAAAGTTTCCGCTGATCAATACTTCACAATTCTCAAAAAACATTTATTGGTTCCACGTTTGACGCCGCCGAAAACCCAATCGCCTTCGACGTGTTTTCCGCGATTATATTTTCGTTTTCCGAATTTTTATTCGTAAATTTCAATAACGCAACCGAATCCACCGATTTTTTGATTTTCCGCAGAAACTGCTTCGATACACACTTCACGACAAAAGTTGTACCAATCACAAATTGTGTGTTCGGACATTTTTTTTCGTGACGAGCAATTCTTTGCTGGTACCGGATTGACCAAAAATATCTCATTGTGAGAATGTCGTAGAGCTCCAGCTTCGACTTCTCGAACCAAGTCCCCGTGCGTACCGATCTTTTTTTCTTGCACGTCTTTTCGACACACCGCCATTTGAAGTGATCAATTGAATCACTTGCTTTATTCAAATTCATTGTCTTTCCGCACTCGCAAATCACACTTTTGGCAATTAAAACGAGTTCTTGAAGGAATTGAATCATCTCCAAAGGAGATAATCCCTTCAAACCGACAATGCGCTCGAAATCCCAAATTTGCGATATCTTACAATGCGACAAATATTCAAACAATGTTCTTGCATCCATGGTTCGAAAGCCAATGATAATATGCGCAATTTTTGAAAATACGTTAACGCAACTATTGATTCCGATATATATCGATACATATCTCGATTGCCAAAAGGTACCCTACCAAAAAAAAGTCAGGAATCGTCAGAAAAAAGTCAGGACTTCTGTCCATTTCTGACCACTTTTGTTACGTTTCTCGACAGAAATCGTCAGGAAGAGACAGAATTCGTGAGAAATGTTCAGAAATCGTCAGAGCTTAGGTTCGTAGGATAATCCTTTTATTAGGGGTCCAAGAATGGAATGACATAAAACCTACTCCCTTGTATATTTTCCAGGTTATTTATATTATTTATTTATATTTATTTATGCATATTCTCTTTTTACATATAATTAATTAATAATATTTATATATTGAATGACTTTGAAGGTGAGTCTGAAAATTTGGCCGATTCAACGTATCTCTTTCTCTTTACAAGATACATTATATTTGAGCTAATTTAAAATTTTTTAGAAATGTGGGATGTGAATTAGCATATCTTTAGAAATCGTCAGACTCGTCAGGAATGGCCAGGATGTTCAGGAATCGTCAGAACTTCTGACCATTCGTGACGATTTCTGACTTTTTTTTTAGTAGGGTAGCTAAGATGGCGTCCTCCTGTTGCAGGTCACAGGTGATGTGCTTGAAACTCTCCCTTTTTTTGTCGACATAACACATTATGCTGGCATAAAAAAATGTGTACATATATTGTAATTCATCGAAATAGCATTAAATTTTTATAATGTACAGTGTTTCGGACCGTGCCAAAAAAAATTTTTTTTTAGCCAAAACAGAATTGACGCCCCTATTCTGCAATCTAACCACTTTTTGTAATTAACAGATATCGTTTCTGAAGTTTATTGAAAATTTAGTGAATTTACTATAAAAGTTACTGAGTTTAAGTTTCAGCAACCTAATTTCGTAAATTTCAGTTACTTTAGTTACTAAAGTAACCGTAAATGTGGTACACTTCACGCGCATACACACACCACACGCGCACGTTACTGTCGCAGCACAACACATGAAATGGCAGACGCGATTGCCAATATTGATATAAGACCCGCGAGGCTTTCTCTTGCTGACTAACAGGACACTATCTACTCGAACAAGGACATCGATGGGCGTTGATTGCAAGAGCAACAATCAAGGAGCAGGCTTTAAAGTTTAAGGGGGAGATCCACAGAACAAGCGCCGTTCAGTTTTTGCACCCCCCACGTCCTCAAGGACGAAAAACCCGAAGAAGAAGATGCTTCTGCCGAGGCTTGTGCGGCCTGTCCTCGTTTTTCGTTCTGACTCATGTCAGTCAGCAAGAGGAAGCCTCGCGGGTCTTATATCAATATTGGCAATCGCGTCTGCCATTTCATGTGTTGTGCTGCGACAGTAATGTGCGCGTGTGGTGTATGTATGTGCATGAAGTTTACCACATTGAAGGTTACTTTAGTAACTAAAGTAACTGAAATTTACGAAATTAGGTTGCTGAAAATTAAATTCAGTAACTTTTATAGTAAACTTACTAAATTTTCAATAAACTTCAGAAACGATATCTGAAAATTACAAATAGTTTCTTAAAATTCCTAAACGGTAACAGAAATATAAGTTGTCGTAACTGAAAGAAGTGCGCAGTTGCATGCACACTCGTTGCTTCGCGATCGCGTTCGTTTCTCTGGTTGGAGACAAGACATGGTGCTTCAGTAGCAATTGGCGGCTATAAAGTGCAAAATCAAGTGGAATAATTCAATGTTAAAAAGTATTTGATCCAGGTTTCAATTGGATGGTGAGTTCGCTATTTACGTCAAATGACGCCCTCCTAGCTAGATAGGTTCCGTGCTAAAAATTTCGGATTCCGAAATTGGTCCGAATTTATCAGAAATCAATCCGATTCACGATTTTTTTCCGAAATATGTCCAATCTAAATCGAAAACTGTGCGAAAACAGTCAGAAATTTGTCTGATTATGTCCGGAATCTGTCCGGACCATGAATTTCGACTCCAGAAAGAGACCGATTTGATCCGAAATCAGTCCGCAATTCAAAACCTAAAATTATTTTCGTTGTACTAAAAATGGAAAATAGTCCGGTCTAATCCGAAATTTATCCGAACGTAAACTTTGACTCCCAAAAGAGTCCGACTTGATCCGAAATTAGTCTGGAACTCAGTACCTGAAATTATTTTTGTTAAAGTAAAACCGGAAAATCGTCTGATCAAATCCGAAATCTGTCCGGTCTAAAACATCAACTCCGAAAGTAGTCCGATTCTATCCGAAATTAATCCGCAGGTTTTAGTTTTCATTCGGTGAAATTGAAGTGAAAAAGGAAAATCGTCTGATTAAATCCGAAATCTGTCTGGTCTAAAACATCAACTCCGAAAATAGTCCGATTCTATCCGAAATTGATCCGCAGGTTTCAGTTGTCATTCAGTGAAATTAAAGTTAAAACGAAAAATTGTCCGCATAAATCTGAAATTCTTCCGGTCAAAAACATGGACTCCGGAAGCAGTCCGATTTTATCCAAAATCTATCCGCAGGTTTAAGTTGTAATTTGGTGACATTCAAGTGAAAACGGAAATACTACTTTATAGCAAGGCGTGTCGAAAAAAAATTAAATATTTAGCTTTCGTTTTTGGGTAGGGCGTCAGAAAAAAAAAACCACAAAAGCGATAATGAAACTTCGAAAACAAACAAAAATAATGAGAATTTCGATAAGGACTTGAATAGTAACATGAAAAATGATGAGAAAGCTAATGAGCTTTCGAACAAGGATGAGGATTACTATATGGCTCCGGTAGAAGATGAATTTGTTCATGGAAGTGAATCTACAGCTCTCCTGGAAAAAAGAAGCATTTGATGGGAATGATGAAAGATTTGATGACGTTGTGGAAGAAGGAGCAGCTGATCGGAATGTTGATAGAATTAACGATGATGTGAAAAAAAAAGAGTTTATGGGAATGATGATGGAATTGACGATGATGTGGAAGGAACAGTTGATGAGAATGATGATGGAATTGACAATGATGTAGAAGAAGGATCAGTGGACGGAAATGATAATAATTGATTCAAATAGTTTTTGTTTTACTGTTATCTGAACTGTATGCTATTATTGTATTAATATTTCACTATTAAATATACTTCGTTCGAAAGTGTTCGAATTTCTTTCCTAAAAGTGCATTAAAAATGTTGTAAACAATGACTTCTCGTACAACTCTTTAACATCCTGTTTTCGCTCATTCATAATTAAATACTCTATAAGTGTATCGATTTTCATTTTTTTATTTCAGTTTGCTATACCGGATAAGATTAGAGTGTTTTGCGTTTGCGAATAACTAGACAAATATTGGGCAAAGACGAATAAGATCTAAATTATTCGCATTTTTCAGAAAGGACGAATTTCGGAATCAAGCGGATGAGATCCGGATTAATCGCATTCCTGAAAATTGTACAAATTTCGGACTTAACCGGATGAATCGCATCCGCCAGACCGCACAGAACATGGAAATGGCCGAACACGACCGGGCAAAAATCGGACTAATCGCATCCGTCAGACCATATAATACACGGTCATGACCGGACACAATCCGGATTTATCACATCCGACAGAACCCACAAAACACGGGCATGAACGGGCACAATCCGGATTGATCGCATCCTTCAGACCGTACAAAACACGGACTCGACCGGACATAAACCGGATTTATCGCATCAGGCAGACCGTACAAAGGACGGACTTGACCGGACACAATTCTGGTCGTTTCTCACAAGCGCTGAAATTTTTCTTGGTTAGTATATAAGGACCGTTTCGACCGATATACTCAGCGTGCGATATTCTGCGTTAGTGAAGTGCGTTATATGGATTAGTGTTAAGTTAAGCTATGGAAATAGGTTTGTGAGCGTCAAATAAATTAAGCATGAATTTCTCGAGTGGAAACTGCTTATATAACCTTGTTATATAACATTTATTCGGTCCGTCAGAATGCATAGAAAACGGACATGATCGGATACAATCCGGATTGATCGAATCTGTCAGACCGTACAACTTTCGGATTCTACCGGACAATATACAGATTTATTATTTTTTTCGTTCTACTTCATCCGGAAAATTCGTCAATACACCGGGATAGAATCCGGATGACGTCCCGGACACAATCCGGACTGATAGCATCCGCCAGACCGTACAAAATACGGACTCAACCGGATCTAACCCGGACTGATGGAATCCATCAGACCGTAAAACTTTCGGATTCTACCGGATGATATTCGGATTAATTTCCGTGCTCCTTCGACTGGACAAATTTCGGACAAATTCCGGATTCGGAAATTTGTCCAAAATTGTCCGATACGTGGTCCGGTTTTTGTCCTCCGGATTCTATCCGGTCGTGTCCGAAATTTGTCCGGTCGAAGTTTCGACCGCATGAAGTCGGACACGACCGGATAGAATCTGGTCCAGTTTAAGTCTGTAATTATTTATCGTTCTATTCTATGTCTCATTGCTCTCATTTCTTGATTTACAACGTAGAATGTAGATCAAGGAACAGATATTTTGTTTGGTTCATTAATTTAAATATAAATTTGCAGTGTCTATTTGTCTCGAAAATATAAATTACAGTCACGCTATATACGAGCGAAGTTTGTTCACAAATAACTACGTATATATCTATGTTATAGAATATACTCAATGAATCAAATCTAAAAAAAACTTCAAAACTTCAAAAAAAAACTTCAAAGTTATTAAATGTAAGCACAGTAAATTTTTGGAAAACTGAGTTTTGAGTTTTTTAGACGTCTCTTTAGATTTTAAAACTGCATCTTTAAAACAAGTGTCTACTAACTCTAAATTATTTCCTAGAGAACATTCATTACCGAACTGTCAGAATTTTTGGAGACGAGGAAGACCCGGAAGAGCATAAAAAAATTGAACCACACAATAATATCAAATCCATGGAACTTATAATTTTTCAAACACAGTTCCATAACGTGCGCTCAGAAGGCCTTAATCAATCGACAACAAATAATTTGTACGTTTTTAGGGTCGCAATACACTACTTCCCCACATAGTTTCAAATTCGCTTTCTTAAATTGGGTTTTTTCGACCCACCCTAATGAGTGTACGTACATAAATGTATGAGAAATCATTTATATTAACTTTACTCATATTGTCTTACTGTTTATATTCTCAGGACAAACATAGACTACATATTTTATATTAAAATTAATAAACCGAAAAAAATGTTCGACATCTTGAAATTTTCAGTTACTGTAACAGAAAATTCCTAATCTGTAACAGAATTTTCTCAAACATGTGACTCAAGCGTTATGCAGTTGCCGTTGCTAAAATTTCTGTTACAGTTTTAAGAAAATTTAGAAACAGAAATGTCTAACATTGATAGGGCTTCAAATATTTCAAAATAATTAAAGGAATTTAATCAGATTTCATGTACTTCCACCGGATTTTATATCTCAACGGATTTCAAGGAAATTATTCAGAATAATTAAGGGATTTCAAAGGTTTTCAAGAACTTGAAAAGATTTTCAAACATTTAGAATAGATTTCGCAAGAACTTTGAAGGTTTTTTAAGGGATTTGAAGGTACTTCAAAAGCTTCCCAAGAATTTACAAACGCCTAAAGGAGTTCTTTTTTTTTAGGAGTTGGCTGTTGTCTACAAGATCCGAGGAGACTAATGATTTCCAATAATTCAAAAAATTGTATGCGGCTTTAGAGAATTTCCTAGAATTTCAGAAGATCTAAGAAGGATATGGTAGGAATTGTAAGGTTCTAGAATCTAGGATATTGAAAAAGCTTCCAGGATATCTTTTTAAGGATTTTAAAGGATTTATCAACATTTCCAAAGATTTCAATGATCAATTTATCAGCCTGAATTCTAGATTTTCAAAGTTACGTATAGGGGCCCGACAATCCCACTCCCTGGGACTACAAAATTAGAATACGGCAAAATTTGCCAGAGCTCAATACTCGACCTTTTTTATATTAATATGGCTTATTTTGTATTATTTTCCATATTGAATCAGCTATTAAAAGCAACAAAAGTGTCATATTGAATAAAACTGACTACAACAATAAAGCTTTACAATTATTAAATGATCAATCAACATAAAAGCCCTAGTAGCAACGTCTGCCTTGTATGACAGACGCCAGAGTCTGTCTCAGCATCTGCTCCCTATAGTTGACCAGACTGGCGGGAGAAATGATCAGACCAGACGAAAAACAGAATCTGGTGAATAAAGGAACCAGATTCCGGTATTTAGTTTAAACACTATAGTAATTCATGTAGGATATAAATAATGAAATTTTAAATCTAGCAATCGGAAATTTGAACGATTCACAAGTATGACCAAATATGCAAGCATGCAAGCTTATACGACAACAGGTTATGTTTTTAATATTTCAATGTGTCTAATGTTGTGACGTCTCCGCAGAATATTCTCCCAGAAAGGGCTCAAATATAGAGTAAAACTATTACAGAAACCTGTTTAGTACCATTTTACGTTATTTTAATTTTGTCTGGTGTATATCATGACCAGTCTGGGCCAGGATCTGCTACACCAGACTCTGGTGCCAGAACGGCACGCCAAAGCGGAACCAGCCGGGTGCCAGGCTGCAAACAGATTCTTCTTTTTCTGGCGCCCAGCTTGCGCCAGTCTGCAGTTATCTTGCTACTAGGGAGATACTTAAAACAGATCCTACAAATAAATTTCAAAATAAATTAAGAGAACTTTTAACTAGTTTCAAAAACAATAAAGTAATAAATGATAACACTTACAACTATCTTAATTGTACTAATGGTACAGCTCCACGTTTTTATGGACTACCAAAACTTCATAAAGACAATTATCCGCTCAGACCAATTACATCTTTCCCAGGATCGACTTTGTATAATCTGTCAAATGTTTTATCAAAATCTTTGCAAAAAATTGTTGGACATAATAATAACCACATAAAAGATAGTTGGGATTTTAAAAACAAAATAGACAAAATTTGTATTCCAAATGATTATACCGTCGTATCGCTCGATATTGTTTCCATGTACACTAACATTTCTTGGAATTGAATTAGAAGTACAGTTATGAAGAGATGGAAAGATCTTGAACCACACACTTTTCTTAATAAAAAAGATTTTTATAAAGCTTTAAAAATGTGTCTAGAATCATCTTATTGCCAATTCAATGATAAATATTATCAACAAATTTACGGCCTACCAATGGGATCACCTGATATCTACCCCGGTATTTGTGAACAGGGGGGGGAGTGAGGAGAGGAAGGAAGAGGGTATAGGATATAGGGATGAAGTGTGTATCGTGGTGGAGGTGCTCGGTATGTGTGTCGTACGTGGAGGTGACACGGGAGAAGAAAGGATGGATGGGGGGGGGGGAGTGAAGAGAGCGACGAACTGTTCGACCGGGACCCGTTCCTATTGACGAGGAGGGGGTCGCGTAGCGGGATTCGGTGGTGGTGGTGCGGACAAATAACTATCCAGTCCACTCATCCCCTGCGGCATGTTACGTTGGGTAGTGGGGGGGGAGGTACACCCGCTTGATATCGCCTCGCATTAATTTGCGCCACGCCGTCAAACCGTCCATCAGTGCATGGACCAGACGGGAGAAACGAAAAGGGGAGTGCGACGGCTTATGGCTCTTTGTGGGGGTGGGGAGAGGGAAGGAGAAAGGAGGGGAAAGGAAGTGCGATGGTTCGTAGCCTAAGGTTGTGGGTGGTCCACGAACGAGCTCACCGACCCGGAAGGGGTGGTACCGATGTGTTTCTGGGGAGTGATCCGCGCATAAGTCCAAAACGTAGGATCCCGGGGTCTCGCTTCGCTGAGCGGCGGCGGGTGTGGTGTGGCCTGGAGTAGCAGCGACGGGTAGCGCGACGGGAGTGACAGCG
The DNA here is from genome assembly GCA_932178445.1 of Andricus quercusramuli. Lineage (NCBI taxonomy): Eukaryota > Metazoa > Arthropoda > Insecta > Hymenoptera > Cynipidae > Andricus > Andricus quercusramuli. The sequence goes on along the minus strand of CAKNXH010058611.1, from coordinate 94,289 downwards.
CGAGGAGTGGCGGCGTTGATACGGGAGTAGCGGCGCGAGGACTCGTACGGAGACGATTTCTCCCGGTGAAGGTAGTGCACGGGTTGGTGCCTCTCGTAAGGCTCGCGGACACGGTGGCGGATGTAATACGCTGATTTTGCAGGTAAAATTCCTCGGCGCGTTTTCGGTCGGTGAACCCGGACAAGTATTATTCCGCGGCAGAAACGCGTGACGCGGATCGGTGCAGAAGGCGGGAAGTTTCAAAACTAAGGGCTTGGTCGGGTCGGCGGCCGGCCTTAGTTGTCGCGGATCGTGGGTGCCTTCTCTTCCTCTGCGTATCCCGACTAAATTCCAAACCCCGGCTTGGATGAGACCCGGTGCCTCCGGATCGTAAGGCTGGATGTTAGCGTTACGCGCGCGTTCTAATTCAGCGGCTTGACGAACTCGTTCGGCCTCGGCGGCCCGGCGCGCTTCCTCCTCCCTTTGACGCGCCCGTTCCTGTTCCGCGGCTAATCGGCGAGCCCGTCGCTCGGCTTTTCGTTGCGCCCTTTGTTCCGCGACCCGACGTTCGCGAGCTAACTCGCGTTCCCGGACACGACGCGCCCGTTCCTCCGGTGGGAGAGATGCTTCGATCGCCCGACGTGCTCGACGGCGCCGAATCCGACGGTTAGATCGCGCGCGAGCTTCACCCCCTGTCATCAAGGGTTTTGCGGATGACAACCCACGCACGAAACGAACCTGATGACGAAGTCCCCCAGCGAAGGCCCACGTGGACTCTTCGTCAGCGACCCGGTGTGCCTCAACCGTCCGGAATACCGTGAGGTATTCCTCTCCAGAGCTGAGTGACCCGCTTGTACGGGCCAACTGGTTGGCTCGGATAAGGGCGAGACTGGCCACCTGTCACCACTCGCGGAAATTGAACACTGCACACACGATATGTCACCGTCGGAGACCCGACTCCCGGAACCGATTCCACGAAATTAATTTCCGTCGCGTAAAATTCACTGTCGATTCACACTATTTATTTATTAATATTTTTTTTTATTATTCCCGGAGATAACCGATTTACCGACGCGACACGTAATATAGTCCCGATGTTCGCAATTCGTAGACGCGGAGGCGTTATCCCTTAACCCGGCAACTTTGTCTCCCGAGCTCGTAGCACGCGAAAAATCCGAAAGACCCGTAGAAAATTTACACGGAAATAAAAGAGGACAACCGGAGAAATCCCGAGACCGTCGCGAGTTGAGATGTTTTATTTTCAAAATGAAGGAGATCTGCGTGTAGCTGGTAACTTTGAACTTTATTTTTTCGTTTGAGGTATAAGTGGGAAGAGGGCAGAGCCGGAGCAACTGTCCAAGGGAGTTTTCGAAGATCGAATGACTCTCTCGAGTCGCTACTCTATCCGGCTCCCCGGGCACGGAGGTCTCGAGAGCGGTGAGAGCGCAGGCGGGCCTGCCGATTGGCTGCGAAGTCGCAATGAAGTCGCAGCCGAGCGGTGGGGAACAGCCAGCCTTGCCGACTACTCGAGCCTTCGCGCGGCGGCGGCCATGCTATGCCTAAACTATATGCTACCAAAAAAATTTTATAACAAAATTAAAAATATTTACAACGACCGAAAAAATCCGAAATTTTGCAGCTTAACTTATAACTACCTTAATTCTATTTTTCCGCAAACGGGAAGTTTCTATCTTTATTAGGACGACTATTCGGGCCTCTTATTTATAATTTTTGCTGCTTCAATATTTATAAATTCCAATTGCAAGTTATAATAATTTTTTTAAAACAATAGTACACCTGTAAACAATAAAACAAAACCTAGGAATAAAATGGTAGAAAAATGTTTATAAGGTGGTCGATATATGTGTATATGAAAATTTATATACACATATATCGTCCCTAAATTAATTAATAAGCAAGGCGAGGAGGGGGGGGGCATTTAATTATAAATGTACGAGTTCCATTAATTTATTTTAGCAAGCATTAAGTCTTAATGTCACGGCCTCTCCCTGTAAAAATAATCATTAATTTATTTGCGGATCTGAATCTCCTTTTTTTAAAAATAATTTTACCTATTTTTCAATTATTCTTTTTTTTTTAATAAGCGAGTGAACCTTGTACAATTACGAGCTTGAGATCCTCTGGAGTC
>CAKNXH010058611.1:63396-86170 GCA_932178445.1 Andricus quercusramuli | reverse complement strand
TAAATTTTACAAAAATCTAATACCTTCTCTAGATGAGAATGTAAAAATACAAATTTTCAAGTACCATGAGCATTAATGATGATTATTTTATTGTTTTAATGGTTAGAAATAGCTTTGAAAACATAAAAACAATGAAATATTGTGAAAAACCACACGAGATAAAAAAGAAATGGAATAAGCAAAGTTTTGATGAGAATGTGCCCACTTATCGGGCTGATTTTTTCACTGTCAATGTAATTTCTTACGAATAAAACAAAAATTGCACATCCTATCAAAAAGTGTTCAATAACAAATTTGTAGATCTTTTTTTTACACACAAACTTTGTTCAATCATCATTTGTCGTATCTTGCATAGTTTGGCCGTAAAATTGCATTTTTGGATTTTTAATTATTTTTTGTGCAATAAAAATGTGAATTTTCGATTTTTCGAGAAAATTCAGAAAGCCGTTAAGATAATCTTGTAGGGCGTGCAAAAAGAAACATTTTTCTTCTCTTTACTTTCTTTCGTATCGTGCGTTTTTCGGCTGAAAATATTAATTTTCGTTTCTTATTTTGGATTTTGCAAATGCTGTAACTCTGAAAATTTTTATTTTATGGGAAAATGTCATTGGAATAAATTGTTTGAATTTTCGATTTCTATGAGCGGCCGTACATGCAATTTTCAAATTTTGTGAGAAAATGGTCTGAAAAATTTAGAAAATGCTCTCACTTTTTGAATTTTCATCCAAAATGGCTTGCTAACGAACTTGACCTGTATTTTCGGACCACAAACCTGGGTGCAGAAGGAAATTTGAATAAAAAAATTCCTTTGAAGATTATCGTGTCGTCAGACTATAGACAGACAGTCAGACAGACAGACATGTTCGTAAAAGCCATTTTTTCTGACTCAGGGGGTCTCAAAACGTGGAAATTTGACAAAAACCGGGGGGTCAAATTCACACAAATCTAATACCTTCTCTAGATGAGAATGTAAAAATACATAGTTTCAAGTATCATGAGCATTAATGATGATTATTTTATTGTTTTACTCGAGATGAAAAAGAAATGAAATAGGCGACGTTTTAATGAGAATGTGCCCACTTATTGGGCTGATTTTTTCACTGTAAATGAACTTTTTTACGAATAAAGCAAAAACTACACATCCTATCAAAAATTGACCAATAACAAATTTGTAGATCATTTTTTTATGCACAAATTTTTTTTATCATGATTTGTCGTATCTTGCATAGTTTGGCCGTAAAATTGAATTTTTGGATTTTTAATTATTTTTTGTGCAATAAAAATGTCAATTATCGATTTTTCAAGAAAATTCAAAAAGTCGTTACGATATTCTTGTAGGGCGTGCAAAAAGAAACACTTTTTCTGTCTTGACGTTTTTTCTTATCGTGCGTTGCTTGGCTGAAAATGTTAATTTTCGTTTCTTTTTTTGGATTTTGAAAATGCTGTAACTCTGAAAACTTTGATTTTATCGAAAAGTGTCATGAGAAAAAATTGTTCGAATTTCCGAGTGCTATGAACAGCCGCAAATATAATTTTCAAATTTTGAAAAAAAATGGTCTCAAAAATTTCCAAATGGTCTCACTTTTTGAATTTTTATCAAAAATAGCTGGCTAACGAACTTGACCTTCATTTTAGGATACTTGAAGAGTATACCAAAGCCCAATCCATTCTGTCACTTCTTTCGAAAGTTATCGTGCTAATAGACTAAAAATCTACATACATACCCACCCACATACCCACATACATACACATATACAGACAGACAGACCCATTCGTAAAAACTTGTTTTTTGGGTTCAGGGGGTCTCAGAACGTAGACATTTGACAAAACCGGGGGGGTCAAATTTTACACAAATCTAATACCTTCTCTAGATGAGAATGTAAAAAGCTGAAACAGTTTACTAAGATGGAAAGCGGTTTACGAGAAAACGAGTTACAAGACGTCCGCGCAAAATAAATATCGGTTTGAATTATAAAACTAAAGAGTAAGGAGCGGCGGGCTAGTGGTCTAGGTTCAAGGCTACAGATTCTGCCGTCATGCGTTCGCGTCCTCGTACTCTCGTCAATTTTTTTTTGTTTCTAATTTTCTTTTAATACATTACCGTGAATATGCATAAATATTATAAAAATATTAATAAATATTAATATTTTTGGAATAAAATGAATCAAATAAATGAAATCAATAAAATCAATGAAATCAGTGAAACCGATATAAATTTTATTTGATTGATTTGATTGATGTTGTTCATTGATTGTTCAATTGATTTTAGTGATTCATTTGATTGTATTTTTTAAAAAATCTAATATTTATATTGATTTTCTCTATTTTATTACAAAATACAATACAATGAATCAATAAAATCAATAAATTGAATAAAATCAAGTAAATCAAATTATAATCAATAAAATCAGAATTATACTGATTTCAGTGATTTCATTCACAATTTATTGATTTTTTTATCCATTTCATCTTATTTTTTAATAAAATAAAGAAAATCAGTATAAATATCCGTTTCTTTTATTTAAAAATACAATGAAATGACTCAATGAAGTCAACAAATTGAATAAAATACTAAAATCAAATTATTGTCCATAAAATCAAAATTGCACTCATTTTAGTAATTATAGTGATTTTTTTCAATTAAGTGATTTTAATGCTTTGATTGATTTATTTTATTGATTCTATTGATTTTAATGATTTTATTGATTTTATTTTATTGATTTTTTTCAATTTATTGTATTTTTCATTGTAAATATCTAAAATTTTTATTAAAAAATACAATGTTTTTAGTAATTTCATTCAATTTATTGATTTTTTTTATTCATTTGATTGTATTTTTTAATAAACTGAAGAAAATCAGTACATATAAATATTCGATTCTTGTATTAAAAAATACAATGAAATGACTCAATAAAATCAATAAATTGAATGAGATTATTACTAAAATCGATAACATCAATTTATTATCAACAAAATCAGTAAACAAAGAACCACATCAATGAAATCTACATTTTACTGATTTTATTCAATTTATTGATTTTATTGTTTTGATTGTTTTATTTCATTTTATTAATTTGATTGATTCGATTGATTCGGTTCAATTTATTGATTTTTTTTTATTGCAAATATTTGACTTTTTTGTTAAAATATACAATCAAGTGACTCAATGAAGTCAATAAATTGAATAAAATACTAAAATCAAATTATTATCAATAGAATAAAAATTGCACTGGATTTTATTGATTTTAATGATTTTATTCAATTTATTGATTTCATTGATGTTATTGATTTTTTTTACTTTTTTATTTTATTGATAATAATTTTATTTGTTCGTTTTTAGTGATTTTATTGATCTACTTGATTTTTTATTAAAAAAGAGAATGGAATAAATCAATAAAAGCAATAAATTGAATGGAATCAGTAGAATAAATGAAAACGATTTATAATCAACAAAATCAATAAAATAAGCAACATCAATAAAATCAATAAAATCCTAATTTTACTGATTTTATTTCTTTCATTGGTTTGATAGATTTTTTCATTTTATTGATTCTGGGGATGTCATTGATTTTGTTCGTTTGATGGATTTTGTTCAATTCATTGATTTATTTTACTTTATTGAGTCATTTGATTGTATTTTTTAACATAAAAGACAAATATTTGCAATAAAAAAAATCAATAAATTGAACAGAATCAATCGAATCAATAAAATTATTAAAATCATAGAATCAATAAAATGAAATAAATCAATCAAAACAATAAAATCAATAAATTTAATAAAATCAGTAAAATGTAGATTTCATTGATGCGGTTTTTTGTTTACTGATTTTGTTGATAATAAATTGATGTTATCGATTTTAGTAATAATCTCATTCAATTTATTGATTTTATTGAATCATTTCATTGTATTTTTTAATAAAAGAATCGAATATTTATATGTACTGATTTTTTTCATTTTATTAAAAAATACAATCAAATGAATAAAAAAAAATCAATAAATTGAATGAAATTACTAAAAACAATATAATCAAATTATTATCAATGAAATCAAATAAATGAACAGCACCAATAAAATCAATAAATTGAATAAAATCACTAATCAATAAAGTGAAAATTATACTGATTTTATTCAATTAATTGATTTTATTAATTTTTTTATTGTATGGTTTTTATTGATTTCATTGATGTTGTTTACTTTATTGGTTTTGTTGATAATAAATCGCTTTTATTTATTCTACTGATTTCATTCAATTTATTGCTTTTATTGATTTATTCCATTCTATTTTTTAATAAAAAAAATCAAGTAGATCAATAAAATCACTAAAAACGAACAAATAAAATTATCATCAATAAAATAAAAAAGTAAAAAAATCAATAACATCAATGAAATCAATAAGTTGAATCAAAAAACTAAAATCAGTAAAATCAGTGCAATTTTTATTCTATTGATAATAATTTGATTTTAGTATTTTATTCATTTTATTGATTACATTGATTCATTTGATTGTATTTTTTAATAAAATTTTTAAATATTTACAATGAAAAATACAATAAATTGAACAAAATCAATAAAATAAAATCAATAAAATCATTCAAATCAATAGAATCAATAAAATAAATCAATCAAAGCATTAAAATCAATGAATTTAAAAAAATCACTATAATTACTAAAATCAGTGGAATTTTGATTTTATGGACAATAATTTGATTTTAGTATTTTATTTAATTTATTGACTTCATTGAGTCATTTCATTGTATTTTTTAATAAAAGAAACAGATATTTATACTGATTTTCTTTATTTTATTAAAAAATAAGATGAAATGGATAAAAAAAATCAATAAATTGTGAATGAAATCACTGAAATCAGTATAATTCTGATTTTATTGATTATAATTTGATTTACTTGATTTTATTCAATTTATTGATTTTATTGATTCATTGCATTGTATTTTGTAATAAAATAGAGAAAATCAATATAAATATTAGATTTTTAAAAAAATACAATCAAATGAATCACTAAAATCAATTGAACAATCAATGAACAACATCAATCAAATCAATAAAATAAAATTTATATCGGTTTCACTGATTTCATTGATTATATTGATTTCATTTATTTGATTCATTTTATTCCAAAAATATTAATATTTATTAATATTTTTATAATATTTATGCATATTCACGGTAATGTATTGAAAAAAATTAGAAACAAAAAAAAATTGACGAGAGTACGAGGACGCGAACGCATGACGGCAGAATCTGTAGCCTTGAACCTAGACCACTACCCCGCCGTTCCTTACTCTTTAGTTTTATAATTCAAACCGATAGTTATTTTGCGCGGATTTCTACCGCTTTCCATCTTGGTAAACTGTTTCAGCTTTTTTAATCTCAAATGACGCCCTCTTCGCTCACAAAAGATGACCACAATCCGTGTCCCCCGTTACAAGCTTCTTGATATAATTAATTTATAGTTGGATCACTTGATAAACTTGGAATCTATAAATAAATTTGCAGAGGGCCTAATTTCGAAATTCCAGAAATCGAATTGGATGGTTTCGGAATTTATTGCTGGATAACTTGATTTTATAATTTATAATTTAAGAATGTTCAATTCATAATTTCAAAGTTATAATTTCAAACTGGGTAAATTTACAAATTTATATACAATCATAAATTGATTTCTCCATAAAATTGGTGCATTTGCAGTTGCTGTCTTCAAAAAATTTTTAAATATTTGCGTCACGATTTCGCGAGGGGCAATGTGTGGTGCGGACTTCAGAGCATTGAGGATTCCGATTGGAACACGAATTTGACAGCCGGTCTGTTTGCCGAGTTTGCTCTGCTCTGCTTACCAATACAGTCTTGTGGTCCTCACATACATAGCAAAAGGCTTCATTCCTATAAATTTCGTTGATCCGAGGATTTCGCAAAACCCCGGATATTTGACAAGTTTTCTTTCTTTCGCTCTCAAATACTTGGGAAAAATTATATATGGAGTCAGCGCCCAGCCTATAAAAAAAAAAATTTCCAAGTCGAAGTTAACCAACACCCTTAAGGCCATTTTGCAAGACGGCGGACAAATCGTGTCCCCGAGCCATTAATCTATGTATATTGCTTGAATTAAGAAAATGATTTTTGACCGCTATTGTACTCATGATACTTAACTAAGCCTCACATGTTTTTTAATCGCTGTTCAGAATATTTTCGATTTATTCCATGAAGTATGGCCCGATCGTCAGTCCTGTCACGTGTCCCAAGGAGTGAAAAGTGAACTTCATGCATACATATTTACTATAACCAATTAACTTTTCAATCTTTCTAATATGCCAATAATATGCTACAGTATCCCTATCCCAAATTCTACAAAAAAGAAGGATTTCTTTACTTTGGTTTTCTTTTAATTAGACTCAGAAGTCTTGTCCGCTGGAAATTGAATAGGGCGAGCGACCACTTTGAAATACCGCTTAGCGGTTGTAAAATAGGCCGTACGAGTGCTCTGCTGCATCACCTCGCTTTAGTGAGGCTAGAGTTACCCTGAAGGAAAGTCATTGGAGACTGAATTATTTTATTCTTGCGATAAACTAAGTGATAATGAGTGCGAAATCGATGCGTACCTTTATTCCCCGTCAGTCCTGTCACTTGCTGTTTCCACTAGTAACTAATAAAAATGATTATGAAGTGATGGGTAGACAATACGTCCTTGCTGCATGAATACGACCTGGGTCTCAGAAGGGGTTCAAACGATTAAGATGGCTGCGTACCTTGCAGTGAAAGGCGAAAACGTCAGTCCTGTCACAGTCTGTCCTGTCACGTGACAGGGTCTGGTTTTTGGTATCAGGAATTACGTTTTCACTTACTTATCTAGTTTATTATACAGATGGGGAGCGCAGTCAGTCAGTGTTTCTATTTATATATGGCATTGGTGAAGGGGAAGTGGAAGGATTAGGAAGATAGTGAGAACGTGGTAACCAGGCCACCTAGCGTCCACGAGGTGAAAAGAATTGAAGGGTCACAGGGAATACGGGCGCACAATGGATCTTCTTTGAAATTCTGTCTCAAAATCGTAGAACTTTGGATCGGAATGACCTAGAGGGATATTTTTTTTAATTAAAGAAAAAACCGTTCCGAATAAAGAAAAATTATACAGAAAGTCAAACAAAAAAATTGTGCCAAAATGGCGGATCGAATATGGCAGACTAAAATTGTAAAAGGATACCGATTTGACTGAAATTTGCTACAAGATGATTTTTCAGGTCGCTGATTACAAATCCAAGGTGAAAATTCAAAAATTAAAGATGGCAGATCCAATCTGGTGAACCAAAATTGCAAAAAGAAACCGATGTAACTAAAATTGGCTACAAGGGGGGTTTTCGGGTCGCTTATTTCAAATCGGGGGTCAAACTTAAGAAATTCAAAATGGCGGATCGAATATGGCGGACCAAAATTGTAAAAGGAAACCGATATGACTAAAATTTGCTACAAGGGGGTTTTTCGGGTCGCTGATTTCAAATCCGAGGTCAAAATTAAGAAAATTAAAAATGGAGGATCCAACATGGCGGACCAAAATTGTAAAAGGAAACCCATTTGACTAAAATTTGCTACAATAGGGTTTTTCGTGTCGCTTATTTCAAATCCGGGGTCAAAATTGAAAAATTCAAAATTATGGATCAAAATTGTGCGAAAAAACAGATTTGACTGCTTTTTTCAATTCTGGAATTTTGACATTGAATTTCAAATCAGCCACCCACAAACCCTCCGATAGGCTATTTTAAGTCGAAGAAATTTTGATCTGTAATTTTGGTGCACCATATTGGATCCGCCATTTCGAAATTTTCAATTTTGACCTCGGATTTGAAGTCAGCGACCCGAAAAACCCCCTCGTAGCAAATTTTAGTCGAATCGGTTTCTTTTACAATTTTAGTCAGCCATATTGGACCTGCCATTTTGATTTTTAAAATTTTGACCTCAGATTTAAAATCAGCGACCCGAAAACCCCCCGAGTATCATTCTTTCGTCAAATCGGTTTCCTTTTACAATGTTGGTCCGTCATATTTGATCCGCCATTTTGAATTTTTCATTTTCGACCCTGCATTCGAGATCAGCGACATGAAGAAACCTCTCGTAGTAAATTTTGGATTTTGTCTCACAACGATTTACATGTCAGATTCGGATTGGGCATGTAAAAATCTATATAAAAACATGTATGGTATAGCACATAAAATGTAGAATGTAAGCGTTTTTGGTATTCAATAAACGATTTTTTTTTGCCGAAAATTCCATCTTCAACACAGATTTTCCAGGTCACAATTTTTTGTTGACTTCCTCTATAATTTTTGTATATTCGGAATTGTTTTTTTTTTAAATTAAAAAAAAATATATCCCTCTAGGTCATTCCGATCTAAAATTCTACGATTGTGAGACAGAATTTCAAAAAAGTTCCACTGTGGGGCGTAAGTGCCAAAACCTGAATTTTATAGAAGAAACTGTAGAACTTTCACACAATTAATCTTAAACGAAGAAATGCGAAAACGTTTCGAGTTACTGTTAGGCTTTATCGATCCGTGAAACTAACATCCTGAAAGAAGCATCCGTCTCCGAGAAAACCTTTGTCAAAGGAACAGCGCGTCCCCAAAAAATCTGATTTTGATACATAAAGAGAGTTGCATAACTTTTTTATTTTTGAATTAAAAAAAAAAGAAGAAAGTAACTTTGAGCTATTGGTTATCTCTATTGAATCGCGAAAAGAGCGCTTCAAAAAAATAACCATGTGCTCCCTCATGAGTTCAGTCACCATCATTCTTGTCAGACACCCGTCATTCCTGTCACGCAGCCGTCATTCCTGTCACACTATTTGAAAACCTCCTGAAGTATTCTTCAAATAAAATTCAAAATAAATTACCCATCACTATTGTTCACAAAGAAATGCTCTTGTATATTTTGCCAGTGGTTGTAATTTTTATTTCCCTAATTGCACTCGAAATTTTTAAAAATGTGAGCTTACATCGCACTTTTCAACCAATTCGTGAAAAATTACAGAATAATGCAATTAAAATAAATATTTTTACTAGCTATTGAGACAAGTAACATCAGACTTAGGTAAATACCACGATTCATAATTTTTAGACTTTTCCATCATTTAAAAAAAGGGCTGACAGAAATGATTCTTCCTGTACAGTTTTTGGGCTTCTAAATTGAGAAAAAAATAGGAAATTTAAAAATTCAGCTCGGCCGCTTCAGGGATGTATTCTTGACGGTTCCCTTAAAGGTAAGAAACGTTCTCCAGCTAATTTTCACTATATTAACTTTTCGAAATCTTCATTAGTCAATTTGTCCGCCGTCTTGCAAAATGGCCTTAACTATTCCATTCTTTGTTAAAAATTCTCTTCATTTTTTTGGTAAAATTCAACTATTGGTTAAAAATTCATTATTATCAGTTGCAACTTGGATAAAAATTCATATACTTGTGTTGATAATTTGTATTTTTTGTAGAAAATTAATCTTCATGATTAAATATTAACCTTTTTGGTTGCAAATTCAACCATTCGAGTTAGAGATTCGTCATTTTAGTTGAATATTTATCTGTTTTGTTTAAAACTTAAAAATTCAATTATTCCATTTAAAGATTCATAATTTTATTTGCCACTTTGGTTGAAAATTCAACTATTTTGTTGAAAGCTCGTTTTTTTTTTTGTTGTGAACGGGAAAGGACAAGCCCTTGAACGACTATTTTAATTTCGCATTGAAAATACAGGCTGTTCATTAAGGGAGCGTTCACATATTACGTAACATTATTCTCGACCTTTTTAACACCGTCCCCCATATAACAGACCTTAACATTTTCTTTTTACCGCCCCCCTCCCCTCACCGCCGTTACGTAACATTTTTTGTATTATGTTTGAAACATAATAGACGTTTTCTAAATTAAAAAAAGGGTTTTTAAGATGAAGTATTGTCTAGAAATCAATAAAACAATATTTCGATATAACACTGAATGCTTTTTCACTCTTTTTTTAGTAATACAAATATTGAAGTTGCTTAATGTAAGTAATAAATGAAATTCACTTTTAAAATATTAAAACATAAAAACGAATTTTCTACAAAATAATTGAATTCTTAATTAAAAGAGATTAATATTGCACCAAACAGTTGAATTTTTTAGCAAAAAATTGATATTCTACTACAAAATACGAATTTTTAGTTTAAGAAATCAATTTTCAACCATGACGCAAAATATGAATGAGGGCTCTCTGTATACCACGTGGAAAATTAGGTGGCGGGGAAGGTATGGCAAAAGTCCATGATTGTCCGCGAGGGAGACTTGGAGGAGTCTAGCCAAAGTCCACTTGGTCTAAGGAGGTCGAAAAATTTTTTCTTACTTTTCATGCAAATCGCCCCCAAATTCGTTTAAATCGACAAAAAATAAATGCCTATAAAAGAATGATATTCAGTGATCCCGCAAGCCTCATGAAGTTTAAAACGTATTTCCCATATGAGAGAAAGACGTTTTTGTCCATTTTATTAAGAACTGTCAATATCAGGTGTGTCGAGTTGGCCCTGAAAATTTCTTTTCAGAATTATCCACAGAAAAAGAATAAGAAATTTCTTTTCGAATTCCACCCCTATAAGTCTATTTAATATGATCCAAAGTCAACCCCATAAGCATATTGCATAAGTGAAAAATTGGGTATTGCGAGTAACTACTTCAAGGCAAATTTGGATTTATAAAATGATCTATCCATCTATAATCAAGAATAAGGTTGACTTTTCTTTTCGGTTGTTGGCGGGAAGTATAAGAAAAATTTCGTGTAGGAGATAAAAAATGAAATTGAAAAAATCGACACTTTTTTCGCTGTTTGACATAATATGAAAATTAAATAAATTTAAAACAACACAAATAAAAAATTTACTTTCACCTTTTTCTGGAAAATATATTCCTGAATTTTTCAACAACAAAAATTAAAAAAAAAACCCTAAAGACTTGATCCATGTGTGGACAAATTAATTAATTGAAATGCGTCCTAGTGAATTTAAAGAATTGAACTCATTGAATCAGATAAATATTTCCTTGAACGACTAATCAGATTTCGATGCATGTAGACCTTTTTGAGACAAGGAAATCATTTCTTTGAATGTAAGAAATATTTCTTTGAACAAAGAAAATAGAGCCAAAGAATTTATTTATTTATATCAACAAAAGATATGTGTCTGATTCAAATCAGAATTACTACTGTTAAATAATATTTTCGTGATGCTAAGAAATAGGATTTAAGCAAATTCATGTACTTGGTTCCAAACAAATTTTTTTCAATTTACATAAGACTTTTGAATTGAAAAGACAAGTACATAAGTTGGAGGGAGAGAAACGTACTATTTCTCAGAGGGAGAGAAAAGTGAGCCTGTTTCATTCGACAAAATGTGTTCCTTGAAACTGGATTCGTGCTGATATAGAAAGTTCCAAGGAAATTATGAGAGCGGGGAAAATGAGACCTGAGTATGGCGACGACAGGACGCCCAGCCGCTAAGGCTAACTTGCCGTGACATCAGTTATTAGATTCGAGCAAAAGAAAACACAAAAAAAAGGACAAACCCTGCTTGAGTGATGGGTGTGCGACGGGGCGAGTATTATTCTTGTAGGTGTACGTCTGACGCTAAGGCCATTTATTTAGCTTATAAGAATATAAGGGGCCGTACTTAAAGTACGTAACTGTTAACAGATTGTAGGCCCTCTCCAAGACCTCCTCTCCTCCTCCCCCTGTAACAAAACTTAACAAAAAAATTCTACCCCCCCCCCCCCTCACCATCTCACTCTGAGTAATTTATTGTTTCAAGAAATAAAAAAATATGGGACTTGAAAGCGATGGACATTTATTTTTGTATTCAAGATAATACATGCTTTGCAGGATGAAAGTTTTAGTTTTAGAATCGTATGTTTTTCCCTTGACTAATTTCCCATTTCCCCTGACCATCAACATTCAAATACTAACAAAATTTAATCTTGTAATATTTTCAACATAGAATCTTTTATTAAGGGATTAAAACAATAATTCAGATCCAAATTTAAAATTGCAAATTTCTCTATTTATTTAAAAAAAAAACACTTTTCTGCTGTAAAAGATGACTTTTTAACAAAATACTTGAATTTTCCAGAGAAAAATTAAATTTGCAGACAAAATAATTGAATTTTCAACCTGCAAAGGTGAATTCTAAATTAAAAAGTGTAATAGTTGATATTTCAACCAAAAATTATGGAATTTTATTCAAAAAATGAATTTTAAAAGTAAAAAGCCGATTTTTCAAAAAATAATTTTTTTTTCGTTTATGAAAGGAAACGAAGTTCATCTACACTGCGTTTGATTTAATTGAGCATTGCAACTCCTGTGCACTGGCATTCACTGTGATATATTGAGCACAGTACTGTCAGTACTTAGGAATCGTACTTGCCAACAAGTTCTTTATCTTCTACCTGGTGCGGAAACGACACAGTATGTATGATGGATGAAGGAGGAGCATTTGGTCAATAATTCGTGGCAAAAGTTGAGGTATCACAAGCATGCCTATAATTATTTGCGCAAGCAATGTATAAGTAGGAACTTTCTGCGTTTGCTTTACAGGACACAATAAAACTGCGAGGAGTACATATGTTTGGAACAAGGCTGTTGTTTTTATAGATTTGTATGGACATTGAATGTCACATCTTGCAGATGTTCAAAAAAGGTATGAAATAGCATCGAAAAATAAGAAATACTTACCGTGATAAAAGTTACGGGACAAAATCATTGTGGCATGTAGCCACATATATATGAATATATTGCACATAGCGTCGTAACATACCATAATCTCGATAATCAGTAATAGTTACTTGGAAGACGAATCACTTTCAATATTACATGACTCAAAGGGTTATTTATCAACCCAAAAATACCGAAAGTCATTCATCATTCGGCAAACGTTACTTTTTATCGTTTGTTGAATGTTATGTTTTGACAAGTTGGTGAGCGCACACGGACGAGTGGATCCGCCAATACTGGGCAGTTGACTTACTAGTTTGTCATTGGTTAGACTCAGCACGCCCCCATTGCGGATTCCGTCGCTGGCAAATTGGTCTTTGAGCTTTGAACTATTGGAAATAAACTGACTTTGCTTAACTTTTTCCTTACTATACAGTGCTGCCCTGTTTGCAACTGGAACATGCTTGCGATCGATGTATCATTTTTTGCGTGGATGTAAATGTTGAGGAAAAAGTATGCGATACATGCACAAATGTGTTAGAGACAAATGCAAAAAGTGCCTTCTTCAAAAATAATTTCGTCCATGCTAATGTTGGCTTGTGTAATGTGTAAGCTTTGAATGACGCGACTAAATGTGTAATTTATTGAGTTTGAATTTTTTATGAATGCATGTAACATTGCGGTGGTCCACAAACGTTTACCACGTATATTTCCCATAAAAAATACATTTTTGTACATTTTAATCAGAATCGTCAACAGTAACCAAAGATGGGTTTTGCGAGTTTTCGGCGCCAGTTAGGACTTTTTCGCGTTTTCTTGTGATGCGAAAGTAATAATTGGATATATGATCGATTGTTCCAACAATTTATTATTGATTTTAGCAATTTCCTTTTCAAATAGAGACAGAATGTCGCGGGTTTTTCAACAAGTTACCTGCTGTTGTCTAAGTTCCAATTAGAGTGAAGTAATAGCTTATCAACTTTAACAAAAATAATTATTTAAACAATTTATTCTCATTATTAATGAGATTGTGTTTAACGAACGATAGAAATCGGGATTTTTCCGTTATTTTTAACTTTTTGTGCACTTTTCACTTGGATTAAGTTGATATTCAATTTATTTTAGCAAGAATAATTGTTTAAACAAATCATAATTGTATTTCAGCTATCTTGTTCGGTGGTAAGGGTGGATATTTGCGGTTTTTCCTGAAACTTTTAACTCTTTTTCCACGGTTGCGGGTTTTTACGATATTTTTAACTGTTTGTCTATTTTTCACTTAGAATGACTTAATACCTAATGATATTGAGCAACAATAATTGTGTTCAAAAAATATTATTGTTAATAACAATCTGCATCTATGGTAATACTCGACAGTTGCTTTTTTTTAAATGTTCAACTTTTCGCTCACTTTTCACATAGTGATGTAATAATAAAAGCTATAAATAAATGATAAATAAACATCATAGAGAAACATATTTTAAACAATCTCTTTCTTTCTCGTGGATATATTTTTCTGGAGGAAAGTCTTTTTTTTTAAATATCTGCAATTCGAAATTTTTCTTTTACGCTTTGCAATAAGCTTCTGGCTGTAATTCAAAAAAAACTTTTACAAGTAAACCCCCCTGGGGGCTGTAACACCTTGTAGTTGGTGGGGAGGCTTAAATTGCATGTGGGACATAGGGGTCAAAAGGACCTCGGCCTGCATGCGCATGGATATGAATGAAAGGATCCCTATAAACGGGCTCTCCCGGGTGAAAGGAAAAGGATCCCTATAAACGGACTCTCCTGGCATGTGTGATTACGGTATGGTAGAAGGGTGAAAGAGCCTAGCTAACACGGGCCTCTGGATCCCTGGGTCTAGGCCCCTCCCGGACCGACTTACAGTTTGTAATCGGGACAGGAATGACCTGCGGCCCACATAGCGACCAAGAAACAGCCCTCCGTTTTTGTTATGGTGGTTTGCAAGCGGATATTTACACATTGAGTATCTCACTCAATGTGACCATCCCCCTAAGCTGTGGGTGTAGAGCGATCGTGCTCATGGCACTTTGGCACCTAGGGGTTACGAAGGTGTCTCAACGGCCTCTCGGGGACACCGACGACCTCCCCGAGTAACTATAGTCTTACCCCTGCATGCGGGGCTCTGCAGGGGCGGACCTTTATTTCCCTAGCTTCTCGTGGGATAAATTAGGAATATGAACATGCTTACTAATGATGGAAAAGGAGGAGGAGGAAGAAGGGAGGTGACAGAGGGGGGTGAGGGGTCGGGCCTTTATGGACCCAACTTAACCCTTACCCCTCTATCTGTCTCTCCGGCAAGCCCAGTTCAGTTGATGGCTGTGCCCCCAGTTCTCTCGGGAGCTGAGGGATCGACGGTCCCTCTGAACGAGGCTATGTTATTAGGAGAGGCCAATCGGCCCTCCAATAAGAAAAATGGCATCAACAGCTCCCAGAAAAGGAGACTGAGGAGGAAAGCGCGGCAGGCTAGAGAAGCAGCTGTGGGAGCTGGAGCGTCGGCAGTTGAAGGACTGACGATGGCCCTAAATGGGTCAGAAATCCAAGAAGAACGGACTGGGATCAGTTTTCCACGGAACTAAGATGTGCACTTTCAAAGGTTCCCAGGTCAATTCGAGACGTGGACACCCTTGAGATGGCAGCCAAAACTTTCACGGAAGCCATCAAAGCTACTTATGAAAGTAATTGTCGACCTTACAAGAGTCCGAAAGCTGAGGAGACATACTGGTGGAATGGGAAATTCGAAGAGCTTCGCAGGGTAACCAGAGAGAGGTTCAGACGTGCCAGTATTGGCAAAACGAAGGAACTATGGACGTCATTCACAACGATGAGGGACGAATACAGAAGTGCAATACGTAAGGCAAAGTAGGAGAGCTGGACCAACTTTTGCACAGACATCGAGAAG
This sequence comes from Andricus quercusramuli, assembly GCA_932178445.1. Taxonomy (NCBI): domain Eukaryota; kingdom Metazoa; phylum Arthropoda; class Insecta; order Hymenoptera; family Cynipidae; genus Andricus; species Andricus quercusramuli. The sequence goes on along the minus strand of CAKNXH010058611.1, from coordinate 70,521 downwards.
GGAGCTGAGGCGGCTAGACTGGACGGGCTGCTTTCTCGAAATCCGGACGCTATTCTCGGCACTCTGAAATTGCCCGGAGGGGGATACTCAGAGTCCGACGGGGATACCTTGGCCCATCTCATCTGGGCACATTTTTTAAGCTTTTCAAGGTCTGGAGAAGGGGGACGGCAGCTCAGAGGCAGGCAAAGTCACCTGTTGCCCAATTGGGCCCCAAACGACGGCTTTCCAACGAGATTGTCACCCCTGCCAGGGTCAAGTGGGCCCCGAAATCCTTTAGTCCTTACAAGTCTCCTGGCCCGCATGGCATATATCCAGCCCTCTTACAGGGGGCTGGAGAAATCATATAGGGCCGCTATTGAGACTTGCTAGGGCTAGTTTGACGCTGGGGTATGCCCCGACGGCCTGGAGGGGCACGTGAGTAGTCTTCATTCCGAAGGCAGGTAGGTGGAAAGACTTGTGGATAGATATATCCGCGATAAGGTCTTGTCAAGCAGACCGCTCCACAAGGAGCAACACGCCTATAGTGCTGGTCACTCGACGGAGACGGCCCTAATTGGAGCAGTGAATCTAATTGAAGGTCAACTGAAGGAGAAAGGCCTTGCGATTGGAACCTTTATGGACATCGAAGGGGCCTTCAATAATACCTCTGGAGAGGTGATCAGGGCGGCCATGATTACACATGGTGTGCCTGCTGCAGTCGTGGAATGGACGTGCCACATGTTGGCCAACAGGAATCTAACCACGACTAAGGGTGATGTCACTTTAAGTGGAACCATTGACTCGGGATGTCCGCAGGGGGGAGTCTTATCGCCCTTGCTGTGGTGCCTGGTAGTGGATGAATTGCTTCATCAACCCTCGAGTCAGGGCCTTCACGTCATAGGCTATGCGGACGACATATTGGTTATCGTGCGCGGTCAACATCTGGATGTGCTCTTCGGAGTAATGCAGCAAGCACTGATGATAGTAGACTCATGGTGCAAGAAAACTAGATTATAGGTTAATCCGAGTAAAACAGATGTAGTAGTTTTCACTAGAAGGTACAAGTTGGGAACTACGAGTACTTTGAAACTTGGAGGACAACAACTGGAAATCAAGGAACGAGGTAAATATCTAGGAGTAATTCTGTATAAGAAGCTGTCGTGGAATGAGCACCTGGAAAACAAGTGCAAGAAGCTAGTAGCGACCCTATGGCTCTGTAGTAGAGCCATAGGGAAAAGCTGGGGCTTGAAACCGGAGACACTTATGTGGATTTATACAGCGATCTTGCGACCCAGGTTAACCTATGCGGTGGTAGTCTGGTGGAGCAGGGTCGAGCTGTCCACGGTGAAGTCTCGACTGGAAAGGATCAGGGGACCGATTTTGAGAGGAGTCACTGGAGCCTCGAAGTCGACACCCACGATGGCACTGGGGGCACTAATGGGCTTAGAGCCCCTCCATCTTCTCGACATCGCGAGAAGGCCGACCCTGAACATGCCCAGGGATAAGATGGTCACTCGCCACCTCTTCGACAAGAAGTATCGAGTTAGCCTATCCACGAAGGAGGAATGGGTTAACGGTGACGCATACCTGCCCTGTGAAGGAGACAACTGGTTTACAGATGGCTCCAGGAACGAGGAGAATGCAGGAGCGGGCGTATATCGTAGAAGGAATGGAATGGGCTTCACAATTGAGATGGAGACCTACGCCACAGTTGTACAATCTGAGATTATGGCCATACTCCAGTGTGCCTACAAGGCAAGGGAGTACGGCGATAAAAGGAACATTCGTATCTGCTCAGACAGCAGGGCTGCTATATTGGCCTTGAATGGAACAACGACTACGTCGCTATTAGTATGGGAATGCTTTGAAGCACTAAATACGTTAGCGACCGAAAACCGAGTCACTCTGCTTTGGATCCCTGGACACAGTGGTATCAAGGGCAATGAGATATCGGATAGGCTAGCCAAGCTAGCAGCAGGAAGAAATTTTACTGGATCCGAGCCAGTGGTAGGTATTTCCAGCAGGTTAGTCACTGAAGTAATTAACGGTTGGCTGACTGAGGAACATCAGAGTGCGTGGGATTTGGTGCCTGGTTGCAGACAAGCCAAAACACTCTTGGGCTTGAAGCTCAACTCCAACCGAGCTAGGGAAATACTCAAGCTCGGAAGGAATGAAATCAAAGTCCTAACAGAACTATTCATAGGACATGGGAAGTTAGGATGTCACAGACATAAGATAGGGCTTGCAGAAAGTCCCCTCTGTCGTCTGTGCGGAAAGGATAGTGAGACATCCACTCACATCCTTTGCTACTGCCCTGCGGTTGCGGGGAAACGTCTAACACTTACAGGTGATTATTTTATCAGTGAGTTGCAGATATCAGCCAATAGCGTGGCTGCGGTCCTCTCCCTATGGAAAGGGCTATGGGGTCATGCTTAAGGTCACAAGGGGAGGCAACGGGATTACCCAAGCGTCAGGGGCTGCTAAGGTCTCAACCCAAGAACTAATAACAATAATAATAATTTACGAGTAAAACTAAACACTTCCGAAAAATCCCAGATAACATTCTGTTAGCACACTGATGGCTTATATGCACGCAGATCTGCGGATCGACGCGCAGATTGTGCTCTCACCTGATGAGACATATGCGTCATCATATGCCTGGCATATGTATAGCAGAATCTGACGCATAATCTGCTACGCATATCGCTAGCAGATCTGTTACGCATATCGCTTGCAGATCCGACGCATATCTACGACAAATATAAACACTACTTCTAATTTGAATTTTTTTGCATTTTGAGAGAATTGTCAATGCTCAAAAATGCGAAATTCCAATTCGCACTAGTGTGGACTTTATGTATACGCAGATGTAGTGTGGACTATATGGGTTAAAATGAGAACAAAAAGTAATATCATGGAACCATACGTCTTGAATTACGATTTCAAGGGAAAAAACCGCAATTCCAAGATTTTTTGGAAATAGTGAAATCTTTCGACGTAATAAAAGTTGTCAAAAAGATCACTGCACAAAACATAACCCGATTTTATCATTATGAAGAAATTGGACTATGTCACGCGTTTGTATGTTGCGCTGGATTTTCACGCCATGCGACCTGTATGTAACAAAGGAAAATAGTGACCTTGACTTTTAATCCGCGTTATCTAACCATGCAGCACAAAATGATGCAAATAATTGCGAAAACGACGCGACTCACTTGCGAGCTTGATGAAATTCGCAAACTGGACATTTGCTGGAATGCGCGCGCATTTCTCGAGAAATGTTTCCCGCGAATTTTAAAAAACTATAATTTCCAAAGAAATCTTCATTTGAGTAGACTAATTAATTTCTTGTAATATTGATGTTGATTTGATGAACTTCATTAATCTATTTTTATAATATTCAATACATTCAGGATGGCCTGGAAACATGGAGGAGATTAATATTTTTTTTAACATGGTTGTGTATAAATACCGGCACCGAAAAAGAAAATGCGCGATATCACTTTAAAAATAAAAAAAATTTGGATATATTTTAAGAATTAATTTTTCCACAAAAAAAATAAAGATGGAAATCCTAATTTTGGAAATTTTGACAATTTTTCGAAATAAAGTAAATTTTTGGATACTTTATATTTTTGTAAATTTCCGGAAAAAGAACGAAACTTAAAGTTTTCAATTTTCCAACATTTCAAAAGTTTAAAAAAAATCCCAACATTTTTTTAGTATTTCCAAAAATCCACAAAATTAAAAAAAAAATTATTTAAGAAATTTCAATATTGTTTTGAAAATGGTTTATATAACTTTCCAATAACAATTAATTTTATAAGTAATAACTATAGGAAAATTAAATATTATTAGAAAGAATTCTGCCCTCATAGTGATTGCAGACTCTGCGTCACATTCTCACGGTATTGTGTGATGCAGAGTGTGTTGGCCAAATGCGACTCATAGCGCTCGCAGATGGGGCATAATTTCTGAAGAGTACCCACCTCAAAAATGAAAGTTGTCCGATCGGGCTAAAAATTGGCCTAATTGTAGTCCTATTAGATAGTACTCCTCACCCCAAAAATTAATTTATTTTGATGATTATTTATCAAAGTGGAGGGGGTACAATTTACGGGGTTTTCAAGCAAAGCCTTACTTTCAAACGTTTGTAACTTTTGTCCTGTTGCCTGAAACAAAATTTCACCTCGAATATTTTCGATAGATTTTTTCACAAAATTTCTGGTGGTGATAACTATTTTCAAAAAAAGTCAAAATTTGACCCGAATTTTTGAAAATAAAAATAAATTTGACTTTTTTTCAAATTGCGACACTTTTTTTTTCTTCAAAATAGTTTTAAAAGAAAGCTGAGATTTTTTCCTATGAGACCTCCAATTTTCAGAGTGGCAAATTTATTCGCCTTTGAGTAATAGAACGATACGTAAACAAGATGCCGTAATAAGGCGTATCGCGCTATTTCCCCTAGTGCGCTCAAGCCGAGGATCTTTGTGCAACGCTTAGGAGCCACTTTTTAAAGTTAAGTAATATTATATGGTAATATTATGTGTCTTCCTGTTCGATTTTTTGGCGATAGTTTCAACAGTCGTTTTCTTTGCAGGCCTCTTTTGCGGTTTCTGTTTTTTGCCATTCGAGAAGATGTCGTATTTCTCAGAGGAAGAAAACTTCTTGAGTTGAAGTTTTCCATCTTGAGTGGGAATGAAAGCGTGGTGCTGTAATGTACCTGGTATCGTGACAGCTTTGTCAAACCTGGCTTTCAGTAACTTGGTGGCTAAGGCATGATTTTCTTTGCTGCTGAAAAAAATTTCGGTTTCCTTACAGTTACTCTTTGCCCACTGAAACAAAGCATGGGGAGTGAGTATGTGATGTTTCGGAGAACATTGTAAGCTTGATCGTGCTGCTTGTCTCTTTATATTCGCTCCAATACCATCACATGCACCCTTACCGTGAGATGTACCATGGAAGTGCCATTCAGCTTGGATACCAAAATCTTCTTCATGGGCTTGGAGATTAATAAAGCTACTCTTATTTTTAAAATGTTGCCCTGCACCATCAGTGAATTAGTATAGATTTTCTTTGGCCTGAAATGAGTATTCAAGTAATCTACTATTATCTTCTGATACTCGTGAACAGCCACCGTGTCATGAGCTAAGTTATCAGATATGATTGCCATACTTACGTGCTTGAGCTCTCCATCTGTTTTATAATAAATCACGACAGTGAATATTGTAGCTTGGTCGTTATTCCAGTGGAATGATTTCGCTGCATTCTGAATTATGAAGGCGTAATTCTCAGCGAAATCGAAGCAAATCAAAAACTCCCCGGGCAATAAATTTTCCTTCAGGTTATTGAAAAAAAGATGATTGCTCCTTTGAAATGAAGTGATGAGTTTTTAATTTCAACAGCCTTTCACAGAAATCATCTACGAATTCATCAGTATCCATTACCAGAGTCTTTAGAGTACATCTGTCGGTCTGTAGCCAAATTTCAAACCTCACTTCATTAATACAATGTTCATCAAAAGCTTTTGTGATGTTATCTTTCAAGTTTGCAGTACCTGGACAGTTTTCACACTTTCCTAAATGACAGGAACTTGAAGAGTCAGGACATACAATAGCATCCAGGCAGTCGTGATAATTTGTGAGCACCATGTCAGTATCCTTTGTTAAATGTTGAATATTTATTTCATTCAACATCAACTTGACATTCTCATGATGTACGCAAACGCACACATTATGTGTGCCACTACTTCCTGCTAGAACACAATGACGAGGTCTGAGTTTTGTGAATTTCGAAATGCTGATCTTCAGGCCTACGTGTTCTGACGTGAATTGAGCATATAACTCGTTGAGGTTACACAGTAGTAACCTTTTCTGAACATGTGAACGAGTTCCATCATCATTCTTGATCGACATAAAGTCTTTCATCCCTGGCATCATTCGACTTATGTCATCGCGTTCATAAAAGGTTTTTACTATAGTTTCAGTTTCAGGTGTCAATGCTCTTCCTCTTTTTGGATTCGGAAGCGTCAGAATTCCATGCTCCGCAACTAATTTTTTGACGTTCCTTGCTTTTCGCTCTGATGTATTGAACACCTGCATCAATTTTCTTCGTCCCCAAGATTTTGGGGCAAGCGAAAGAAGTTGAAATTGTTCTACAAGATCTTTAGAGGCATTGAATTTTTCGATGATTTGACCAAGTACTTCAACACCAGCTTCATGATATTTGTTTTCACACTGCAACTTGGTGTTTAAGACATCTAAATCTTCTTCGATGTCATAGAGCTGATCTTCATCATCGTCAGAAATCATTCCATGGTCCTCAGTATCTACCTGATCTCTACCAGAAGGCTCTGCAACATTTCCAGAGTTCAAGGATGATATTCCCGCTGAGTTGATGAGTTGTTATCTACATGAACTGCAAATTGGAGCTCCTTCTGGTAATGTAGGGAATTTCGAACGCAAGTCCTGGGAAACACAACGGAGTTTAAGCTTAGTTGATTTATGCCGCACTTTTTGAAAAGGATTAATACATCTACTCTTCCAAATTTTAATCACTTTTTCAGAGGGCATCGTGCAAAAAGTATTTTTTTCAAATTCGAAGAGAATCTTAGATAAGAATAACCAAAGACGATATTTCCAGAAATACAATTTTAGGAATAATAGATAATGGAGAATAAGAATGGGGAAAAAAAGAATAAAATAAATTTAAGTACAAACCTGCTTTGATAAACTCAATTTCAGATCAAATCTGCGAGTAAAATATGAATATTAAATTCAAGTATCTTATACTGTTGAAAATTATCTTCTCTTGTGAGAATCACAACCATCTACTGGATGACAGCCATCTAGTGGCAGAAGTAGAAAGTGAAAAATGCTCGAGTAAATTCAAAAGATGTATATTCTCACTTATAATTTATAAAGCATATTCCCAATCAATTTTACACTGCCCGTAATGCAGGCCTTGTTAATTCATCCTGGCAATGCAGAGAGCAGTTATTCTAGTAGCATATAATATTACTTAAGTTAAAAAACTGGCACTGAAGCGTTGCACAAAGATCCTCGGCGTGAGCGCACTAGGGGAAATCACGCGCCACTCACCCTATCACGGCATCTTGTTTACGTATCGTTCTATTACTCAAAGACG
>CAKNXH010058611.1:43136-53396 GCA_932178445.1 Andricus quercusramuli | reverse complement strand
AGTGGACGGATCAACTTAAGAATGACGTGCTAGACTGCTACGATGCCAGTATTATCCCTGTTCGCGGAGGCTTTATGGCGCGTATGCATACTCTGTGGTGCCAGAAACACCCAGAGCTTCAGTACGTTTCGCATCAGTCTTTGCGAAATCAAGCCGAATACCTCCGAAAAAATGGATATGTACGCGGAGCGCTTCCTCAACCGCTGCTTGAACAAGCTGCAGACGAAGATGAAACGACATTAAGACCAACCGCAGAAAGCAGGCACCTTCTGGAAGATGATCGCAATTTCAGTACAAGGAGGAACATCAACATGCAAGTTCCTCTCAAGCCCCAAGATCTGGCTGAAATGGATGCCTCCCTTCGTGGAGATATCTCGCAAGAGTCCGACCTCTGGACCATCAATTGTTTAGTTTATGGTGCTGCGAGAGCTTTGGGTGATTCAAATCGAAGGCTGAAACCGACGATGGATCAAAAGACAAGAAGAAGCTTGCATCAACTGAACAAGAAAATTGGATGGGCAAGACAGCATGCGTCCCGTGTTCAATGTGTGATTGACTACATAACATCTGGTAGACCATTCTCGGAAAACATGTTGTTGACAAAATAAGACTGTTATCTGATACAAGGAGGAGGATACAGAAGAGGGAGAGATGGATCAGGGAGAATCAACAGTTTCTCGCTGACCCATCACGCCTCTTCAGTGATCCCCCGGTTTTTTGTAAAAAATCCACCCAAGCCCAAGGAGGTAGAGACTTTTTGGAGAGAGGTGTACAAGATCCCGAAAACACTAGAGTTGAAAGAAGATACCGACAATATCATCCGCTTCAAGGAGTTTTGCGAGAGCCTCATAAAATCTGAGGAGGAGTGCCCATCAGTCACTGCCGAAGAGGTGAAAAAAGCACTTAGAGGTACGAAGAACTTTTCCGGTGCTGGACCAGATTGTATCAAGAACTTTTGGTGGAAGAAGTTTACTTCTATACACCAACATTTGGCCGCATATTCATCTCATATTTAAAGTCGGAGACGCCCATTCCACAGTGGCTGGTGTTAGGACGCACTATACTCCTACCGAAAAAAGGCAACTTGTCCAAACCAGAGAATTGCAGGCCAATAACTTATTTGAACACACTGTATAAGATCTTTACAGCTGTCCTAAACAACAGGATTGTTTGACGAATTGAGCCTGTATGGCGAGAGATGTACGTACAACGTGGCTCGAAAAAAGGTGTAGCCGGCTGTCGAGAGAACCTGCTGATTGACAGGTGTGTCTGTAAAGACGCTACAGTCCATCAACGCGTCCTGTCAATGGCCTGGATTGACTACCGGAAAGCTTTCGATTCAACCTCTCATAGACTTATCATCTGTCTGTTGGAAAGCTTGATGGTACATCTACACATAGTGAGATGCATAGAGAGATTGATGCCTCTTTGGAAAACTAAATTTACTATCACATCTAGAAATTATCGTCTGACAACGAACAACATCACCTTCCAGAGGGGCGTCTTTGAAGGTGATATTATGAGCCCTTTGTTTCTTTGCATCACACTTCTGCCTCTCTCTCTCGCACTACGAAATTCTCCTGAATACCTCTTTGGCGACACTGATCAGCGTGAGCATAAGGTCACTCATGTATTTTATATGGATCACCTGAAGATCTATTTCGCTGGTAAAAGCAAACTTCAAACTGCTATAAATATCGTCAAGAACTACACAGGAGAGATTGGGATGGACTTTGGTTTGGACAAGTGTACCAAAATTCATTTAAAGAGAGGAAAGATTACTGGCGTTCCTAAGGACCCTGAGCTTGTGGATATGCGTGCCTCAAAGCCGCATTCAGGACGTAACATCAGTGAAGGAGTCTCTCCGAAGAAGATACAAGCATCTTCTTTGACAGATTTGGTCTTTCAATCTGTCGGCGTTCAACAAGGTATCTGCGACTAACATGCTTACCGTTCCAGTTCTACTCTACTCGTTTGGGGTGGTTCAATGGAGGAAGAACGAGCTTAAGTCCCTTGATGTCACCACGCATAAGATCATGCATATGCATAAAAGCTTGCATATCAATTCATCAGTTCCGCGATTATACATTTCACGCCGTTAAGGTGGACGCGGACTTCTGAATCTCCAGTGTCTTCATAACCGAATTGTTTCAAGTACAGCTTACATCGTTGCGAATGGCAGAGATCCTCTCCTAAAGATGGTCAGAAACCACGAGATGATTGGCGAAGGAGCGTTCCTTTACAAAGCCGCGGAGCAAGCTGCCGAGACCCTTGGCCTGAATTTTAGCATCAGAAGTGAGGAAAATGCATTACTCCATCTAGATCATTGACGTCTAAAAGCTGAAGTAAAGAAAGCAGAGGTTGGAAAATTTCACCAAGAGCTACTCGACAAACATATGCACGGAAACTTTCACAGAAATGTAGAAAAACAGTCCTTGCCGAAGGAGCAAACTTTTTCTTTCCTCAAATCATCAGGTCTCAATTCAGGTACAGAGGGCTTCATTTTCGCATGCCAGGACGGTGTCATCTCCACCTTAGCATAACATGAACGCATCGGGAAGTTCCCAGTGATAGGTGCAGAGCGTGTCATGCACACGCTGAGTACCTAGAACACATACTGTGGGGTGTCCGACCCACGCAGGAACAACGTATATCTATAGACATAATGCGGCCCTAAGAATACTTCATTACCACCTTTGTCGCTCTTACGGTGTTGGTCGCGACCCTACCCTGCCGAACGCTCCAAGGGATATAGAGTCAATTGTCCGAAACGAGAAGTGTCAGATTTTCTGGAACTACGATTTTCGGGCAGCAGTCTCTGTTGCGCACTCGAGGCCTGACATTGTTCTCCAAGCCTTCGAGAAACGAACTATATTCGTGATCGAATTCTCGGCTCCGTCCGAATACAACATCACTGCAAAGGAGAAAGAAAAAGAGCAGAGGTATCAAGACCTTAAAAGAGAGCTGCGTCGACTGTACCCAAAATATTCGGTACGAGTAATTGTTCTTGTGATAGGTGCTCTCGGAGGTGTGAAATTATCGCTGGTTCGTAACCTTAAAGCCATACCCGCGTGCCAAAAATATGCCAAGGCTCTTGCGAGATGGATGCAGAAAGCTGTCATTCTTGGGTTGCTTCGTGTCCTCAAGACAGGGTTTCGCCGGCCTGTCGTTGTGATTTTGTCGTGCCCTGTGACCACCCATCTCACGGATGTGAGACGTGGCCATAGGTGTATTTTACCGCGGTTCTACAAGGGGCTATTGACATAATTTTTAGGTGGCAGTTGCTCGTAGTGGTACCCCGCGCTGGGTGTTTATATATATTTTTATATATATATATATATATATATATATATATATATATATATATCAACACTTCCCTACCAAAAATCTAGACGATTTCTAGATGAGATCGTCTAGGAATGCATGATCTAGAATTGACCCCTCCTAGATGATAGTAGACGAATGCTAGACTCAAAAGGGTCGCAGGTAAAACTTACTAGATGCCGCTAGATGAACTCCAGACGAACCTTAGACAAGGCGACCGTCATAAAATTGCCCTAGACGTTCGCTAACGTGCAGAGTCTAGAAAGTATCTAGAAATAATCTAGATTTTCGGTATGGATATATCATTCTAATTACTGTTTATTAACTATTTCTCAGGGGAAATTTGTTATTATTTTATTTTCGTTTCTACGTTTGCCCATGCTGATATTAATTGTAAATTCATCTCATTTTTACCCATATTCCACATACCCTTTTCGATTTTTAGTATCCCGAATGGTTTATTTATTTAAACATTCAAGGAAATTGGTTTAATATAAAAAAAAAATTCAACTTGCTGGTAGAAAGAAAGCTGAAAAGTAAGAGATAGAGAGTGCGAAAAGGTTTGAAGGAAGGGCGCGCGTTGGTTTGAAAGAAACATACCTACCTACTGGCGTACGTGCCAAACTCGCCGTGAACGTGCCGGCTAGAGCAGCAAAACACGGCGGCAGCGCGTGATCACGTGTTGTTTACGTACCTACCGGGGAATTTTCCGATGACTCATTTAGGATGAGTTAAGTATCCGAATCTCTAACGGTCATGAATGGGTTGACTGAGTCGAAATCACGTTCGCAAAAGTCGGCATTTTGCGATCGACTACAATGACCTAAAGCCGAGGATTTACTTTCTGAACTGTCAAGGACAATCGCATTTTCTTTATTCCTTCGCGGCAACTCAGCGGTGGAACTCGTAGGACTGCATATTATTGATTCAAGAGGCTTGACTTTACATGCGTGATTTTCAGAATCTTCTCGATATTTAATCAGGTTGCTATTTTTCCCAATTTCAGTGACCATATTTTCTGAATCCAATCTTGCTCTTTCCGCGTCTCAATCATTCGTTTCCTGTGTACCGTTAAAGAATAAACATCCCATGGAACCCCGCTAGTCGGTATTTAACAGTTAACGAGCTTCGTAACTAAATCACCTTTATTTATTGAAAAATCGTAAAGTCATCGGGATTCTCTTGATCTGCCGTTATAATTGAGCTAATTCAAGGTCAAACAAACAAATAGCAGGCGTGATTTTAACTGAGATTTTATAATAGTCATGGTACATTTCTATGAAGCTGATAGTTTTAGGTTCGAATAAATTGTAGGGTCAGGAATGATTCGACTTTCCAGAGAACTGTCAACCTCTTATCTCGGTTTTTGGGCTATTATACCAAGTTAAATTCCTCAGAATTTCTGTGCGGGAAATTCTTAACAGGGGTAAGATTTTGGTTTCCAAAAATAGCCTTGGGTATCTACTTAATTTTGATTCTGGGGTCAGATTTGTTTGCGGTTGTAGAAAACTTTCCGAAGTAAATATTTTTGAAGGTTCTAGCTAGTGATGAGCGATCCTCGCCGAGTTCGTGAAAAATCATGTGCAACAGTACTCGATCCTTCGGTCTTCAATTCGATTCTTCGCAAGTCGATGCATCAGTGTATCGATACTTTTTTCGATGGGATTGAACGTGGATCCGCTATATATTTTGTGTGTGTAAGGAATTATATTTTTAGTTTACTTTTTGATAAAACATGTATGCCCAGTAGTTTATCCAAGAAGGAATAACATTATAATAAATAATCCGGCGTCAGTTATTTATATATGTATTTTCTTGGTAACATAACCGTAACAACCTCAAAATACACAGAAAGCTATTGCGCATGCACTGATCAAATAGTGTCTATGCTTTTTGAACAACTCAACCAGATCTCAAGTAGGTATTATATTATACTATATACTAATTTCGCGAAGTCAATGGTGAGTATTATTGGAAGGTATTAGCGGTGAGTATTAGTAGTAGTCAATTAGCAGAATTAGCAGATGGATAAGCCATTATTTATCTGCAGCCTTATAACCAATTTATTTAATATAGAGGTATTCTCGATCATAATTGTTGTACATTAATTGTCATAATTTTGTTGGATAGCGTTTTCAGTTCCTGATGTTTATTGTTGATAATAATGGTTCTGAAGATAAACCGGCGTGAGCCTGATAATATCTTCTCTTTCTCTTCTGGAATTCTGATGGTGCATTTATTCACCAGTACGATTTCTAGTACTTAGTGTACTACGGCTTAGTTATATCATAACATAGTACATTTTTGTAGCTTCAGATATCCTCGCTATTAAACCATGACTAACACTAAGTAAATAACTCATATAATATAAATTCTCAGCTGATTAAAATTGCAGTTCAAGAGTGATTCTTTTATACATATACAAACATTTAATTATTATTAATATTCAATATAGTATAGTACAATACTACACGCAAACAGTTTTTGCTTTATGGGTATGTGGTACTTAGGTAGATAAACGGTTATTTTTCAGCCTGCTTAAAAACTAACATACATCTATACCTTATCTCTAAAACCGCTCGCTGTTATCGCCTTGCCTTCCTCACTTCGCCCCGACTTACAGGCATGTCCCTACTTTCTCGCTTTGCCTCGCATTACCAAACTCTGCTTCCGTGACCAGTTCCTAATTCTTATCCACTATTGACAATAATTACATATTACCTATATCTACTTCCTCTCTTATTTACAATCTTTCCTTCTCCATTCCTCTTCCTCCTTCATTCTCTTCTTCTTCATCTTACCCAACACCCCCTTCACCCATGCTACTGCCCTTTTATCTCCCCTTTCATGCATCAATACCTCCATACTTATCCCACTCCTTTCCGCCTCCACGCACTCCTCCAACCAGTGCTTCACTCTTGCATCCCCCTTCCCACGCACTTCACATATCCTCTTCTCCCTAGAAAGCCAGAACCTATTAAAACCCTTCATGCACCCACATCTCATCCTCGCTATAAGCTCTTGACTTCCTTACTCTCCATTCTCACATAAATATTGCGCTGTCTCCGTTGACATAATCCACACATAGTTCCCGTTGAACCTTGACTCTCTTATTCTCTCTCCCCCTGCTGTCTTCTCTCTCCATGCCGTTTTTCTTAACCATCTCAAATACGTTCCTTCCTTCCTCGTGCATTCTTCTCACTCAATCCATCTGCAGTTCATTCGTTCTAAAATACCTTTGCCTTTCAACCTCCATCTTTTTACCCCTCTTCCTGTTCTCCTTCTCCCACCAACACTCCCTAACCAGCTTACTTGCCCCCTCTTCCAAAAATCTCTTATATTCACACGCCCCACTTCCCGTTAGAATCCCTAAACTCGTTCTCCCCGTCTCCCTCCTCACAATATAATTAGGCGTGTTCCTTGCCAACCCCAGTGTCCACTTTACATACCTTTCCTGTGTCCTATCTACTTTTCCGCTTTCCTTCCACCACCACACCTTCCCACGCCCTCCTCACTCTCGCTTTTATGTGACCTTCCACTCCCCGATTCCTCCGAAACAAGAAGCCCAGGTACACAAACTCATTCACCTCTGCACCGCCTTTCCCTTTCTTGCCAGCAACACTATGTCACCTGCATTCGCGAGTGACCAAGTTCTAACCCCTCCTACCCTAACTCCTCTTACCACTCCAGCCTTAAGCTTACTTTCCATACCCTCGATTAAAATCGTTAAAGCGTTGGGCTTAGCGGAGACCCTTTCTTTAACCCCCTATCCATCCAGAATCCCTTCGAAATCCCCTCCCCTCTTCTTACCCTATCTTTGGTCTCTTCATATATCTCCCTTACCCTCTCGCTCAGGCCTTCCTGAACTCCCCTCTTCTCCATCGTGTCCCACAAAAAAACGCGTACGCTTTCGACCCCTTCTTTGCTAATTCTCTATACACAACGTGCTGCTGAACGTAGATATTGTCAATAGTGCTCCTACCCGCCCTAAAGCCCGCCTGCGTCTCCGGCAATATTCCTTCCCCCTCGATATCCTCACGCAGCCTCTCCACAACCACCATCGCGTATACTTTATACGCCATATTCATTAGCGTAATCCCTCTATTATTTTCCTGCCTATCCCTGTCTCCATTCTTATACAATGGCACTATTAACCACTCTTTCCACCCTCCTGGGAATCCCTCCCCCTTTATACTTGCTTTACTACCTCTTTCAACCACTCCCTAACCACCAGTTCCACAATATCAAATTCCTGGATATACGTCTAGCACTCCTCATCTTTCTTCTTCACCCCTGTTTACGTTCCAGTAGAGCACCTTAACTACGCCTCCACCCTGCTTTTCCCCCACCCCCGTACTTTCTATGAAGCAAATTCCCCTGAACTTTCTTCAACACCTCTTTCTCCTCGTCCCATACCCACATTTTCTCGCCTACTTTTATTTTCCGATACCTATTTTTATTTCGCATTATCCTCAACTTTTATTCCGAGCTCTTCAAACAACCGTCGTTTCCTTCTCCTTTCTCCCTTCCAGCCTAACTTTCCTAACCTTGCCTTCATCCTTTAATATATGAACACTTGAAAACCAGATACTGCCCACTCAATATAGGTATTGCATTTCGCCATGCAATAAAACTTCATTTCACTTGAACAGATGAGAGCAAAGCCCTAATTTGTTTTTGTTGAGTCCAACAAAATGGTTCAGGGTTTTGAACCTCAAAGGATCAAATTTTTTTATATAACTCCTGATCCCTGGAATGACCATACTTTCAAAACTTAGTTTTGTTACATTCTCATCATTTATGAAAGAGAAAATATTAGATTCATCCGAAAATTCACGGCTCAGTTATTCAAATCATTTCCACGTTATCTGAAGCCGAAGAAAGGAAGAATGAGTTCGTTAAGGGGTCATCCATAAATTACATAGAATCTTTTTCGGGAGGGGGGGGGGCAGTAAATAGATACTGCCACGTAATATTGTTGACAAATGAGTTTTTAGTAATTACTAGGGTGCCCCAAGAAATGTGTTTTTGAATTTAGCAAACGGTACCCCTTGAATTTCTTCCTTTTGGTGAAAAAATACTCATAATTAATTTGTTTAGCTTGCAATTTTTAAAAATACAAATTTAAGGATACAAAATTCTTTTACCCCTGGAAAGTATTTCTTATTTTTTGAGTAATAGGCCTTAACTTTTATAAAACAAGGACAAATTTCGAAGATATTATGGGGCCTAAGATGCGAAAATTTGTAATACTGAGCGAACTAAAATAATCTTGAATTTTGGAATACATAATAAATGTACATTTTGTATACTTTAGAGATTCTTATAGTACTTCAAAATAAATTTTTACCTATTATTTACCTGGAAAAGATGTAAGCTGGTTAAGTATGGACAATTTTGTTGCAATTCTGCGTTTTTGTAAGTTTTACTTATTGATCTGCTTATCGATTTCACTGAACTTTTAACTGCTGAAAATAAGCCTTGATGTCAGAAGGATGCTTCTTGACACAAGTGGACTTTCCTTTTAAATTTAAGGTTGAAAGGGATTTCCTTTGTCTCAAAGAGAATCTTTTTGCAGCAAACATTATCCTTTTGCGACATCACTTTGCAGCGAAATGATGCTGTTTTTATAAAAAAGAGATTCAAGTGGTTCAAAACAAAACCGGCAAGAGGTGAACGGGTATAAATATTTCTAATATATTTTTTGTGGCGAATGTTCTCTTGGCATTGTAGAAAAAAAATCATGTGCGAATCGTTCCAAGAAATAAAGTGTTTAGGGACCATTTCAGGCCATTAATTGTAACGGAATTGCAAACTTTTGTATTCTAGGCCCGATAATATCTCGAAATTTTTTTTTTTTTTGTTTCATAAAATTTAGGTCTTGCTCCTTAACAAACAGAAAATAGACTTAATGCTTTCAGAATGATTCATTATAATAAATTTAAAATTTAAGGCTTTTTCGGGTTTCACTCGTGTGCAAAACTACGAATCTTGCCTACGTTTCGTGAACATTGCAGTTCACTTCTTCAGGGCTGACCTGAAACTGAAGTTTCAGATTATGTTGTTCTTGTATGTATTCTCTACGATACCTGTGACTGGCTAGAGCGCCCCATGGTGGGGTCTGGTCGAACTTGATTGGACAATCAAGTCTTTTTTTTCAACCCGGGAGGACGGAAAGCTGAAAGAAGTTAACATATTTGAAACATGCTATAAGAAGTTTCAGTCTCCAACATTTTTGTTCAAAATATGAAGTTAAGTGATTTGATACAATATGTGAGAAAATTGTATACCCTTTTTCAATTACATTTAATTAGCGTTTATTATAATCGCAATCGTTACTAAAAATGTTGAGGTTATTTTGATGCACCTTCAATTTGTCGCTAAATCCACAAAAATGCATAATCAAATCTACGGGTTATTATAGTAAACAGTACTTTCACGGGTATTTCTGTGCGTTATAATTTTCAAAGAGAGTACACTTCCTTTTCTATACTGTTTCAATTTGTTTCGTTTTCATTTTAATAACTTCTAATTATTTGTTAATTCAGGTCTCTCGAGTAGTAATAGTAACTAAGTTTTCTGTATAATAAGATATGGCTGACAATATTTGGAAAAATTACGTAACATAGGCGGAGCAGGACTTGAGGTTGGTCCGAACCTTTTTCACGACTTTGCAGAATCGGAGAGGGGAGGGGTAAAAAAGTTAAATAAATGTGAAAGTTTGTAGAAAATCTGGGGTATACAGGGGATATTTCTGCTAAAGCCTAATTGAAGTGTGCTTAATTAATCAAATAATTGCACAAACAAGCCAAGTGCGACAAAAATAAACGTCCGTGTTGGAAATTTGAAATCTACCAAATAAAAAAATTGTAATCGATAATTGTACAACTTTACTAGTAATCTGTATTATCTTCAGAGATGGTAACTATCGATCAT
>CAKNXH010058611.1:29053-42736 GCA_932178445.1 Andricus quercusramuli | reverse complement strand
GCCGGTCAGGTGCTCTAACCACTAAGCTACTGGAGAGATCGGAAGAACAATCCTTCTTTCGAATACGCTTTATTTGCAAGGTGTTATGTTAGATACATGTTTTTACTAGTAAAGTTTTTTTTTTACTAGTAAGTTTTTGCTAGTATTATTTGACCTGGCGTTCGATTCCCAGCGGAGCGAAAAGGAGTAGATCTTTTTTTCGAATAAAAATTTAATTTTAAAATTATGTACAACTTTAAATAGGATAATTAAAAGTATAGTACTTTTAAAATTAAATAATAAAAACTTTAATTGCAATTTGAATTTGTAAGCAATCTTAAGAAATTGAATCATTTTATTTCAAGTTGTTAAAATACCAATATTAATAATTAAAAGTAATAGTGGAATTTTATCACGTTGTCGTACAATTTGCAATGACAAATCCAAAATAGCCAAGCATTTAGCTACCGGATTAAAACAATAGCATCATTCTCGGCAAACATCATGAAATTATCATTTAAGCTCAAGGCTCATTATTTTGTATATTTGATTACAGGTTCAGCTAAGTCTTACAAGGTTCTAGAGACCTAGGTAAATCCTTTTATCAGGGGTTACTGGTGAGTTTTTCGACGATATCTGCCCCAATGAACTTTCCTAAATTTCGGAACGTTTATTCAGAATTTGCTTTATTACTTTATTGGTGGTACCTGGAAGGATAAAGTTGGGAAAAACAAACTCAGTAATTGTCATTCGATGCCTTTTTTAGGTTCATACTTTATAGTTCATATAAATGTATACTTTCGAAATTGGACAAGTTATATAATGTAGTAAAAATTTCATATTTGAGCCACCAAAACATACAAAGCTACTAGCCCGTATATTGGTTTTCACGAAAATTTGGGCTTGCTTTTTCTAAATGAAATAAAAAAATAAATTCGCAGAATGAAAAAATACAAATTATCGATTTAATATGGAAAAATTCCAAATTACTCATCATACGGCTCGGCACACGACGTTAAACCTTTAATATAAAATATCTCTTAAATTAATAAAGATAAGTTATTTTCAATACAGTTCCTAAAATTCGTCTTGGTTTCCACTGTAATTTCAAATGAGTTATAAGCCATGATAATCTCAAAATATGACCAAAAATATTTAAAATACAAAAAATATATTTTTTGCGTCAAATTTACCGATATACTCGTATTATTCTTGCAAATGTGCACACTTTTCATCTATTGTAATTTTCTCTAAAAACAATTTTTTGAAAGCTATTACATATATTATCCTTTTGATTTTAGAGAAAATTGCAATTGATGAAATTTGTGCAGATTTATAAGAAGAAAATTTGATGAAAACATTTATTTTGTGTATTCTCATTATTGTTGGCAATTTGTGAAGATTATTGTGGTTTATAAAACATCTCAATTTGAGCCGCCGGATGCAAGAACCAGCCCGACGCTCGAAAACACGTACCAGTATTGTCCGATCGTCTCAAAAAATGAAAATTTTCAAAATCGATTTTTTGAAAATGTAGAATGGTAGAGAATAAGAAAATGAAACTTTTTCCAAAGAAGAATTTTTTTTCGCCAAACGTTTATTTTTGATAATAAAAACGAAATATTGAAAAAAAGTTTCTCCCTGAATTATTCAAGTTTTAAAACTTAAATCATTCTAGCTCGGCCAAATATTATTGAAATGAGTTCATATTTGCAGGACATATTCAGAATACTCTAGCAATGCCTAGGAAATCATGAAAAAGTTAAAAAACGCTTATTGTTTAATAATTTTTAATTGCAAAATGAGGTCAATCGATAATTGTGTTTTCTTCGGTTCGCTGGTAAAAAGTGTCCAGATAACTTCGACTTTCAAACAACATCCAGTGCGAGATTTGTTCAGCAATGTTTAATGAAGTTTTTCGGAAAATATCATATCTATTCGTTAGAAATTCACTGAGATATTCACATTTGGAAAAAGTGCTCGACGTCTGCCCGCGCAGACTGAACTTCGAGAACGCTGCCTGACAGAGAAGTCCTCACGACGCATTAGCTAACAGTGCGAGTAGACGTCGAGTACATTTTACAAATGCCAATATCTCAGTAAATTATCAACGAATCAATATGAGACTTTCCAAAAAACTTCATTCAACATTGCTGAACAAATCATGCACTGGAAGTTGTTTGAGAGTCGAAGTTACCTAGATACTTTTTACCGGCGAAACCAAGAAAACAAAATTATCGATTGACCTCATTTTGCAATTAAAAATTGTTAAACAGTAAGAAATCGTTAACTTGTTCATTATTTCCTAGGCATCGCTAGAGTATTTTGAATATGCCCTGCAAATATGAACTCATTTCAATGATATTTGGCCGAGTTAGAACGATTTAAGTTTTGAAACTTAATAAAATCAGGGAGAAATTTTTGCAATATTTCGGTTTTATTATTGAAAATAAACGTTTGGCGAAAAAAATTCTAATGGGGAAAAGTTTAATTTTCTTATTCTCTCCAATATACATCTTCAAAAAATTGATTTTTTGATTTTGAAAATTTTCATTTGTTGAGACGATCGGGCAATACTTTTACGCGTTTTCGGGCGTCGGACTGGTTCTTGCATCCTAATAGCATGGTACGTTCCCGGTTATTGTTATCAATAAATAACGCGTAAACCGTAAGTGATACGTCAAAATCGATGTCAATTTATGATACAGATATCATATTATAGTGTAGTATATGCGGTACTCAAAACTCAAAAATGACATCCATTCTTACCTATCTCTTACGGTTGACGAGATAATTGTTGTTAAAAATAACAATAATGGAAGTTTCCCCTCAGGTCCTAGAGGTACGTCCCTGGAACGTTGCCAAGGGGTGGACATTTGACACGTTCCGAAGGTTCCCGCGGAACGTTCCCGGAATGCTCCGTACTATTGGGGTTATAGAGAAAACTAAGACATAATAGAGAAAAAATATGGCGAAGCGTTAAAAAAATATTTTTGACCTTAAAAATCTAGGTTAAGTTTGATATTTTAGTACAAAAATTTGTATTATGGAATACCATTGGCGCTCGGATATTATGTTTGATATGCTACATAAGTAGTATAGCTATGGGGCTATTAGGACAGTTACCGAGAGATGGCGCGATCGTCGCAAGTTACTGACACCAACAGATGGCGCTACAAACTAAGGGAGGGTTCTGTTCCATGCTAAGCTACGGGCAGTCGGTAAAGCAGTGAGGTTGCAATGCAGATTCCTACTGAGATAGCATTGCACCATCGGTCGGTAACACAGAAAGGTTGTACATTCGAGGTTCTTTTCCATGCTCCGTCGCCACCAATTTTAAAAGAACGTATATATTCGGAAAAAAATGTTTTTCGCAAACCTTCAACGCGTCAATAGCGTATTTTGGTAATTCTCCGTTTTGGGTTATCCATTTATAGACCCATGTTTCCCCCTCTGATTCTAAATGTTTACTATTCGTCGACAGCAGATCGTCTTTGTAACATTCAAGTGCCGCCTTTACATCGTTAAACTTTGATGTCACGCAGAAAAAAGGAAGGACACACTGGAGGGCGACAATCATATTTTTGTGGACTAAGAATCTTTGAGTCAATGAGCATATTAATTCATCCAAATACGGAATGAATAATGCTCTTCTGTAATGTTCCTCAAGTGTGTTCGAGGGATAGTTTTCCCTATGAACTTGAGTCCCAACTACTCGGGGAATTGATGGAGTAATGTCCACTTCAAAGCCAATAATTGTAGCTTGATCAAATAGTTTTCGAAACTCTTCTTCAACATTATTCCTCATTTCTCGAAATTTTCCTAGAATTGTTTAGACATGTCTAACCGCGCTACTTAGATCAACGAATTTACTTTGTAAATAAAGTGATAGGTTGTGAGTTAAGCTCAGTATCTTTTCCGAAACTTGCAGACCAATCAAAAATTCGAAAGTGCAAAGCTTACTGTGCAACCAGTTCGCTTTTCCAGTACTGTCCCGTTTTTCCCTGTCAATGATTTCTAAAGCCTTCACAAATGGAATATAAGCATCTGAAAATAAAGTTGTTGAATCGCTTCTATCAGTCCATCGTGTTTCGCAATACTGCATTAACCCTGATACTGCCGACTGTTTTCTGGCTTTAGAGACATTTAGATCATTCGACGATTGGACTTCTATGCGTTAAGTAATATGATACAATTCTAACTGATCTTTCAAAATTTTGCTTCGCGCACTCGATATTCTGAAGTAATTGCAACACTCGTTTAAAGAGCCGAAAGTCTTGCGTACAAGCGTTACCTTTGAACCATCATTCAAACTTAAATTTAAACAATGAGAAGTGCAATGAGTGTAGAGTGCCAATGGATATTCATTGTTAATATGGGCTTGAACACCTTGAAACTCTCCACTCATTGCCGCTGCGCCATCGTATCCCTGTCCTCACATGAGATTTGAATCAAGGCCAAGAGATTTTACGGCTTGTTTTAAAACATTTGCTATTCCTGCTCCAGTAAAATCAGTTATAGAAACAAACATTAGAAAATCTTCGCGTAATATCATTAATTCTTCGTCAACATACCTAATGCATAGAGAAAACTGTTCTATTCCACGTACATCTCTAGCTTCATCTGCTAAAACAGTGTAGATTTGGCTTTCTTAACGCGATTAATTAGTTCATTTTGAACATATTCCCCACATAAATCAATTATTTCATTCTAAATTTTTGGACTTGTATACATTGAATTATTCCCCGAATTTTTAATATGGTCATTCAATTGTGCATCACCATTTCTTGCACGATAACGCAAAAGAGATCTAAAATTCCCATCATTATGATCAGGTTCGTCCAAAGATAAACGACCTGAATCATTGTGACCCCTTATAGCTATTTCTTGACGTCCGCAAAATATTAAGGTTTCGACTATAGCCGTAATTTTTTTCTGTTCTTTAAAGCTTCTTCTTTCGCCTTGTTATTTATTTGCATGGCAATATTATATTCAGATTCTTTCTGAAATGAAGTCTCTTCATGTTCGCGAAAAATTTCTAAAGCCTTTTTCCAGTTTGTAAATGGATTTTTACCTAAACGCCCTGGTGATTGATGTTTGCCTTTTCCTACACCATTTAGAGACTTAGATGCAAAAAGTATACAGCTCTTACAGATTGCGCCCTTCAATCTATCTAAATATGCAAGCCATTTATATTCTTCTAACCAACCTAAATTGAACTTTCTATTTTGTGATCCTATTACTGTGACATCAAATTTATAACATTTATCAGGAACCCAAGTGTTTCTTAATGCCTGTTGTCTTTTCTCGTCGCTTATGTTAACATTTGGCCGCTGCAGTGCGTAAAACCCCATATCGTACATCTTATTTCTTACAATACTTGCCGCTGTGTGAATAGATATGGTAGGAACATTTTTGTCTAAAATAGCAGGGTCATTTTCGATGACATCAGGAATTTGTTTATTTCCGTCTGCACCAGCAGCAGATGCCTCTCGGTTTTCTATAGCAGAAGTCGTAAGTTCAGCAAGGACTGATGGGATATCTTGGCTGTAAACTAAAAAAGTTAAAGTTAAAATTGGTATGATAGGAAAAAGATGACGCGAGTGAACATCTACAAGTAATACGAGCAAGTACATTAGGTTGGATCGAGAAATTATAATTTTGGAAACCCATAATAATTAGCGTTTTACACCGCAAATGGCGTTTGTTTAAAACAAAAATTATTAGATTTGCAAGATTCATAATTTTTTATTAGCCTTACATTACGCGTTGGCGCTCTTGGCCAAAAATTGGCATTTTAAAACAAAAAACAATTATAGTTTAAACAAGATTAGCAATTTTTAGACAGTTCCAGGTTATATGAACGTTGTTGATAGCAAATCGGTTACTTGGAACAAAAATCGTTTGATTTTGGAGAATATTTATAATACTGAACGATCTTCTATTGCTATGTTTTGTTAATATTTTTTTTTCTCAGAAATTTCTGGTTTTTTAATAAAAAATTATTCGATTTCGAAGAATATTCACAATTTTTCAATAAGTTTAGTTTACTTCTATGTAATGCTTCCTTTATGAGGAAGCAAATACATTTGCTAACGGGAAGCAAAGTGCTCGTGAAATAAGTACCATATAATTATAAATACAAACAAAGTGGAAACATTCGGCATCGAATTCATAGCTATTTTGTAATTTTTTGTCCAAATTTGCTACTGTTAATAAAAGAATCACTAAATTAAAAAGAATATTTACAGTATTTGAACAATAATAGCTTATGTACGTATTTCTGGTCGGAAATTGATATTTTTATCAAACAAGCAACGGTTGCCAAAGAAATAGAAACTTTTCTAAATTTAAATAAATATATTACAAGTTAATGAGTTAAAAGATTAATGTAATTCAATTTTATTAGAATGTAACCCTTACTAGTTATGATATAATAGTTTTAATACTTACTTTTCGTTGTGCTTATGCAAATCAGCAGGCTGATTTACATTTTGGATTTCTGTATCTCCATTTTCATCACATCGTACAGAGGTAATATCACTGTTTTCCTGCAAATGTAATAAAAATAGTAAATCTTTTGAGGCTAAACATGTAGTATTAACAAATAATTTTTAATACAAGGAAAATCTTTTTCCAGTGAGCCCACTCTTCCCCTTTTTTCCTTAGATTCCCCTTTTTCTTGAAATTCCCCTTTTTCCGCTATTCTCAAAAAAATTCCCCATTTTCTCCTTTTCTCTTTAATTATACGATATTTGAAATTGAACCCATCATTGGATAATAATTAAAGCAATTATAGTACTTAAATAAATTATTTATGAAGGAAGGAGGTACCCATTTTGTTATTTTTTTTCAAAAAGAAATTCCGTATTTTTTTTTCAACGTTAACCCTTGCCCCCGGGCTTTTGAAATTAACATGGGGTTTTAAATGGGAAAAGCTCGAGTTTCAAAAAAATGGAAAAAAGAAGTACTTGTTATACATTTTTTGTCCATTAAAGTGTTGTCACCTCTTGAGGAGTATTTAAGGAATAATTTGCACCCAATAGCTTTTAATTTTGATACACCTGAACCCCTTTACTTGTGCCCGGAAAATACCCCAAAAAATGCAAAACAGCAGTTTTCTATGAAATTCATGCTAAAGACGGTATTTTAAAAGAAATTTTCAACATGAATTATTTTTAATCAATAAGTGACGCGTTTTAAAGTATATTTTAAATAATTTTACATTGTTTAAACAATTAGTATTTGTTTAAACAATTTTTTCTCCCTAAAATCGTGAAAAGTCATTATGTTCTGAAAATAATGACACAGTTGAAGAATGTTGAAAGCAATACATTTTTGAAGGATGTTTGGTGATTATTTAAACAATTTTGATTTGTTTAAACAATATTTTCCCCCCGTAAAGCGTGAAAAATTATTACTTCCTGGAATTAATGACTCAATTAAAGGAATTTAAAAGTAATATATTTCTTTTCTGCAGAATATTTAGCAATTTTTAAAATAATTTTTATTTGTTTAAACAATTTTTGTTTGTTTAAAAATTTTTTTCTCTGCAAATCGACAAAATTTATGAATTTCATAGAAAACTGCTATTTGGCCTTTTTTGGGGCATTTTGCGGGCACAATTAAAGGGGTTCAGGTGTATTAAAATTAAAAGCTATTGGGTGGAAATTATTCCTTAAATACTCTTCAAGAGGTGACAATACTTTAATTGACAAAAAATGTATAACAAGTACTTCTTTTTTACATTTTTTTGAAAATCGAGCTTTTCCCATTTAAAACCCCATGTTAATTTGAAAAGCCCGGGGGCACGGGTTAACGTTGAAAAAAAAAATTACAAAATTTCTTTTTGCGGAAAACGAACAAAATGGGGGGGGGGGCCGGGTTATGACAAAAAATCGAAAGTCGAATTTTTGGACCACCCTAAGGTACACGTTTCAAGTGCAGAGCATTAAAAATAAATACTCTAAGAAAATTTAAAAATGCAACATTTTAAAGCAAGTTGAAAATGTGAAAACTGGAGACAGAAGTTATTATCCAATATAAAATTGGAACAGTTACAAAACATACAGTATTTTTAAGTAAGTTTTAGAAGATTAACACATTTTAGTTGGAATGTACAAATTTTTTCAACTCACAATTGAACTATTCCATTTGCGTTTGAAAAGATATCTTTTTTAGTCGGACATTCGACTATTTGGTTGCAAGTTCATGAATTTTGTTCAAAGTTATATTTTTTGACAGAAAATTAGTTAAAAATTGAACTATTCGTTTGAAAATATATTTATTTTGTTCAAAAGCTGTCTTTTAGGTTGAAAATAAAATTAATAAATACAAAAAATGCAACTAAATAGTCGGCTTTTAAATCAAAAAGAAACTTAACATTTGAAAATATTAAAAAATGTCAAATTGTTCAATTTTCAAGCAGCAAAAACAAATTTGTAATAAAAAAGTTTAATCTTCAACCAAAGAATTACATTTTTTAACAAATTACTTTACTTTTCAACCAAATATCTGAATTTTCTAACAATAATAGTTCAATCTTTAACCAAAACAATAATTTTTTAACAAGGTTGTTCAATTTACAACCAAAAACTGACATTTTCTACCAAATTATTACATTTTTAAGCCAAAAAGATGAATTTTCTATGAAACAGTTGAATTTTTAAACTAGGAATGTGAATTTTCAAGAAAAATGTTAATTTTCAACAAAATAGTCAAGTATAAACCAAAAGGAATCTTTCCATTCAAGAAAAAGAATGCAGTCAAAATGAACTTTTAACAAACTAGTTCAACTTTGAACCAAATAGTTGAATTTCCTACTAAATTGTTGAATTTTCAATCCAACATGAAATTATCCAGGTAAAGTTTCATGTACATAAAATAAACTTCTCTACCTACCTTTGTCCTAGGAATTTTATTGAAAAAATCTGCAATATTTCCAGGTGCATCGCGTTTTATTTTTTTCGACTTATTATTCATGATTTATAATCACAAAATAGCACCGTGAAGTAAAAAATACAACTGTCAAGTAAATAATCTCGTAAATTCACGAGGAAAGCTATTCGATTGAACTCATCGAATGCTTGATCTATAATGACTAATTCGCAGCACCTAGATATTTGGAAACTTCAGAACAAGTGTAGATTCATAAATGAACTGGTCAGTCAAATACACTCATTACATTGGTCAACTTATTTCATCCCCTTTTCCATCTCCACCAATATTTCAGGACGACTAGACGCAACCTATAAATTACTATAAGTCTCTAAAGGTGGAGTTCGAATGCTGCGGCTGAACCCAAGCAGGCCGCACGGCGGGATACCTGGAAATCCGGCCTTGTGGTCAAAGCCGCATGTTCGATTTCGAATGCGACGACTGCACCCACTATATCAGTGTAGTTTAATCATCTGCGGCAGTAGGTTGTTGTACGCCATGGCAGAAAGACTACAATTATTATTAAATTTCCTTCACGAGGAGGAAGATCTATTATTACTTCTATTAAGATATGCAGTTCGGAATAAATCTTTATCTAATAGTAAAGTTATAATAAATTTATATCAAATTTATAATAATTATAACATGTATAATGCTATGTATTATATTTATAATTGTCCAGAAAATCCAATTTTAACATAAATGATTTATTTCATTTATTTTAATTGTTCATTGATTACGTAAATGATAATTGAGCCTAGAGTATGAAATATTTAAATTAAGAAACAATAATTATTTCGTAGCCTGATCGCAAATATTATCATACGAACTTTATTATTTTCAATTATATTTATTCACACATTACTGTTCGTTGAAAATTCATATTTTATGTTTAACAAAGTAAACAGTTTTGTAGAAAATTCACTATTTTGTGAAATATTTCATCTTCTTTTGCTAAAAATAAAACTGGTTAGAAAATATTATTTTTTTCGTCGATAATACAACTATTAGATTTGAAAATATTCTATTTGGATCAATTTTATATCAATTTATTAGTGCAATTTTCAATGAAAAAACACGAATTCTTAACAAAATACATTAACTTTTAACCCTAGAGTTTATTATTCTACCAAAAATAAATTTTCAAAGAAAAATTGAATTTTTAATATTCCAACCAAGAACTACCAATTTTCAACCAAATACTTGAATCCTCAAGTTGCACATCTTCATTTACAACCAAATAGTTGGAATTTTCTCTAACAAAACTGTCTACCAAAAGAATTATTTTTCGACAGAATACGTAAATTTTCCATAAACAGTTGAATTTTTGATTGAGAAGATTTATTTTCAACCAAAAAGATTAACTTTCCATTAAAAATATGATAGTTGGTATTTCAATAAAAAAATATTTAATGAAAAAAGACGAATATGCAACAAGACATTTGAATATTCAATTGAAACATGTTAGTTTTCAGCTAAACGGTTGCATTTTTAACCAAAAAGATTAAATTTATACCAAAAGAAAGGAATTTTCGACCAAGTAGTTGAATTTTGAACCAAGAGGATTAATTTCCAACAAAATACATGCATTTTTAACTACAGAATTTAATTTTTAACTGAAGAAAATTTATTTTCTATCAAAAATAAAACAGTTGAGTTTTCAAATAAAAAAAATAATTTCCAACCACAAAAACGGCCCCACCTTATCTCTGACATCAAGGTCATTGTAAAATTTGTTTTTTGCATCAAATATGCAGGGATGCTGCCGCACTAATTCTACTAACTTCGAAACGTCCATAATTTTAATTACAAAATAAAATTTTCCACGAAACTCTTGTTCGATAAACTAGACAACCGTCGCGGCTGTGCGTCTAGACTGCTACTAGAAGCAGTCGTGACATCCGGGGTGTTTGTCTCAAACTTGTCGCACACCTGTCGCCGCAGCATTGGAAAGGGTGCCATAAGATTTAATGAAAAGCAGTACATTGAGTGACGCATACAGTTCCTGACGTTCCGTTAGCTTAGGTTCAGCCGCAGCATTCGAACTCCACCTTAAGTTGGGATTTTCCGGTCCTTTAGGATCTTCTAATTACTTTAAAGATTCTGTTGCCAGGCAGCTGTCATTAAATAAGGACCAATAGACCATGTAATAAATATGTACTTTAATCCTTGGTGTTCTAGAATCATATAGTATGGCTCCCCCCAGTGCGGTCTTACAATTAGTTTATTTCCAGGTATAGTCTCCGACTGATCTGGCCTGAGTCATTAATGCCAAAACGGTCAGAGCATAGGCACTTGTACGTTTATTGAAAGTAAAACCTCTTGAGTACACAGGGTTCTAAAATTTCGGGGTGGGGGGGGGGGCGTGAGCCCCCCAATCCCCCCCAGGCTACGACGCTGACCACCATTCAATATTACCACCACCACTTCAAATTAGTTTCTGAAAAACGCCACTAATGGGCTTATATTGAACTATTCGATCATGTTTGATTAGACAATAGGCTGCTGTATTGACGGGAAAATTATTACTCGATTCAAAATCCACTGAACTTTGTTTCATAAACTCATTTTATTTGGAGCAGTCAATTACAATGAGTGGTGCATTATCCTTGAAGAAACGCTCTTCCATAGTATAAAATTTGAAAATTAGCATACATCTCATACCATAATGCAAACTGATTTTGATCAATGCTTAAATTCAAATTACCATATGGATAATACTGAGAATTTAGAAAAACTTCTACAATTGTAATATTACAGTGGTTGAAAAAGTTTATATAACTTCTTCGTTGATTTTTTCTATCTGTTTGAAATCTTAGTATAATATATCGTGGTTCTTCCATTTGTGTGGAAGTCTTTATCTGCTAAACATGGTTCCGGGTGACGGGAGTTAGAGTATATTCAAACATTTCATAGGATCGAAAACTCATCGATATAAGTGGATTCTTTTCAACATACTTTAGCAATTATATCTTCTGACGATTTTAAGGTAGAACATAGGGAACCATCCATTCAACTTTATGTAGGATAATTTTAAAATCTTCAGTTTCTCCTTGCGCTGTTTGAATAATAACAATAATGCCTGTGCGTGATCTTGTTAAGATTAGTTCATTTTTGGCATTTACAATGATCTTTTGATAATCTTCAACGAATCTGAGGATCATGCAGTGTGGGATACGTACATCAAAGTATCCAGCTTCATCTGTTATTCGAGCATTCAGATCTATATCAGGCCAGCCTTCATTCTCAGCATAATTAAGCTGATTAGGAGTCAAGGAAATGTAACACTTCATGGTGCTGGCATGTCCAACACTCTTACATCGTTCAATCTCAATACCATTCAATTCATACCGAGACCTAGTTTCTTGTAGGAGCGCTCTTTCTGAGATGTTTAATCTCTTACGAACTGATTGAAATCTGAATGATTTCTTGCATGGTGGCTTGCTTATATAACTTGCACCCACTTTACGATTATAAATCATACCCATCACGTTGACTTTAAGTGTAATGGGATAGTAATCCGAAGATAAATGACGTATGATGGCACTTCAACGATCTTATATCCTGGTGGAACGGTTGGGAAGAATTCATGAATTAAGTGAACTTTTTGATCATTAATTTATGCTCCAAATATAATGTTTCACTCAATCCTGTGAGGAACCACCTTGAGAATAGCTACTGGTACATCTGATATATGAATCTTATTAGCTTCCGGAACACGTGATGGGAATCCCAAGAGCTGAAAAATATAATCTTTTGGTTTAAAAAAACGTCACAGGAGCTCTGGATTTCACTATGCAACGTATTGTTGTTTGGTCTAATATTTACTATAGCATTATTATCATTATTATTATTATCCAAATTCTTTTGCACATATTTTCCAATCTCATTCCAATTTTGCTGATACTGTTTCAACAAAAAAGTCTCTATGCATCAGAGATCTCTATATGTATTCCTCAATATCTTCAATTTCATAACTGTCAGGGGGTATGGTAACCACCTAATTACCAATATAAAAGTTATTCCTTCCCACATCAAACTTAGGAATTGAATTAAATGTGAGTAGCTCAACTAGACCAAGAGCATAATTTTTATTTAGCAGCAGTTCGATTCGCAGAAAATATTCTGCCTCAAGCACAGATGAGTTGCCTGAAATAGAGTGAATAGAGTGATGATGTCTTTCTCTATACTGATTGCTTGAAAGCAATTACTTGCCTTTATATAGCCCTAGTAGCAAGATAACTGCTGTCACAAAGCTGGGCGCCAGAAAAAGAAGAATCTGTTTGCAGCCTGGCGCCCGGCTGGTTCCGCTTTGGCGTGCTGTTCTGTCACCAGAGTCTGGTGTAGCTGATCCTGGCCCAGACTGGTCATGATATACACCAGACAAAATTGAAATAACGCAAATTGGTACTAAATATGTTTCTGTAATAGTTTTACACTATATTTGAGCCCTTTCTGGGAGAATATACTGTGGAGACGTCACATTCCAGGAAACACACTGAAATATTAAAAACATAACCTGTTGTCGTATAAGCTTGCATGTTTGCATGTTTGGTCATACTTGTGAATGGTTCAAATTTCCGATTGATAGATTTTCAATTTCATTATTTGTATCCTACATTAATTACTAGTGTTTAAACTAAATACCATAATCTGGTTCCTTTATCCACCAGATTTTGTTTTTCGTCTGGTCTGATCCCTGGCGGACCGAACGAACGGAGCGGATACGCTACAGCGTATCCTTATAGTATCCACATCGTATCCTCT
>CAKNXH010058611.1:0-28653 GCA_932178445.1 Andricus quercusramuli | reverse complement strand
TATCCGTCGACGATGCGTTTGAAGTCGCCTTCAGCCCACGTTATCGATAAGTATTATATTTTTTTAAAGTTTTTGATGTTGCAAGAAAAACTATTGCGGTTACTCCGTGACCTTTTAACGCAAAATTTCACGTAGAATCTGAATTTCAACAAGTGAAATGTTCATCTTCCTTTTTTAATGATTTTTTCTTGCATGATACGGAGAGGATACGATGTGGATACTATAAGGATACGCTGTAGCGTATCCGCTCCGTTCGTTCGGTCCGCCAGGGATCATTTCTCCCGCCAGTCTGGCCGACTAGAGGGAGCAGAGACTGAGCCAGTATCTGGCCTCTGGCATACAAGGCAGATGTTGCTACTAGGGTAGGCTATATATGCTTCTTACATTAAGCTTTACACATAGAAATTTAAGACATAAATGAAAATTTACAAATGTATTAGAAGTCTTGATACCTATCATGATCATATTTTGTAAAGCTGCCATCACCTAGATAATTGACGAGTTCAGAGGGTGGTTTAAGGTTACCAAAACTGTCGAAGTATAATGTTTCATAAAAATTCTTTTTTAATGCTGCGCAATGAGTACCTAGACCATCTTTATCATCAAGTTTAACTATGGTGGCAGCACTGACCCGAGTACTAGCGTCTCTGTCGATGAGAGACGAAAAAAATATGGTGCTAGGTGTACGGTTGCTTATAATTAAATATATGAGGGTAAATAATCCTTAGATATATGTTTAGTGCTCATATACGAAGGTTATTTTACTTTTAGTGGAAATTATACATACAATGGGATCTATGGTGAACTATAGTAAACCTAACCTCACTTTGCAAGTGACAGTCATAAAAGGATTGATCAACCTTTTAAGAATGCTATATGATAAATATTGATGAAAAAGTTTGAAAAATATATTTTGTTATGTTTGCAAGGTACCCCTGTTGAAAAACCCTGTACGGGATCTCGTGACTGTTCCTGTACATGTTCCTTTGATAGAACTAGGAGCAGATCTAGTACAAGAAACGTTACAGGGTCAGCATGAGAAATTGAGACACGAACCTGTACACAAACATGTACAGGAACATACAGGAAACGAGGGAACCCTTACGGGAAAGTGTATACGTCCTGAGTGGCGACGAGTGAACATGTAGGGGTTTCTGTAAAGAATCTAGCACGGTTTCCGCCGTATCGGCAAAATTTTAATACAATAAATTTAATGATGTGAAGGAATATAGATACATATCTTTAATACATTACCTCTCTTTATATCCTTGCAGATTCAACTCACTAGCGGGAGAGCTATGTCGTAGCACACCCTGGTGGATTAGTTTCAATAGGGTTTCTGTACAGGATTCGGTACGAAATCCTCTATAGAATCCTGTACAGGAACCCTAGTGGAATAAATCCGCCAGGGTGCTCTAGGACTTAGCTCTCTCGCTAGTGAGTTGGATCTTCAAGGTTATAAAAAGGCAAGGTATTACATATGATTATCCAGTTTCCTTCAAATCATCAAATTAATGACAATAAAACTTTACCGATACGCAGGAAACCGGTGCGAGATTCTTTAAAGGATCCCCTACATGTTCATTCGTGGCCACTTAGGACGAGTACACGTTCCCGTGAGAGTTCCCTCGTTTCCTGCATGGTCCTGTACATGTTTGTGCACAGGTTCTTGTCTCAATTTCTTATGCCGAACACGTAACGTTTCTTGTACGAGATCTGGCCATAGTTCTGGCAAAGGAACACGTACAGGAACAGTCACGTGATCCCGTACAGGGTTTTTCAATAGGGACAAATGGCACTTTATACTTAGTAACCCTTATGTCAAAACCCGGGTACCCACTTCCGTACTCATTCAAACAAAATTTCACGTTTCCTACGGAATTCGCTCTTAAGCGTCTAGATCGTTGCGATTTAACTCTTTTGCAATGGAATAGGATAGTGAAAAAAAATTGTAGGCCTTATAGAGATGAAAATATCAAGCTCGAACTTCAGGTACTTGATTTCAACACCCGGGTACCCAGGTACCCACCCATAGAAGTATACGTTTAAAGCTTATGTCAATGACCAGGCATTTTGTATTTTTTCATTTTTTTGAAAATTAATGACAAACATTGTTAAATAATTATAAACGAACGTTTTTGAAATCAAAGTTGGAATTTTTTATTTTTTTTTAAATATTATAATTACAATAATGAATACTGAGCTGAGTTTACAAATAGATTTTACAATAGATTTTATAAAGATTTTACAAAGCAAATAGAGCCTTATATATAAATCATTGTTAATACATGAAAATAATCCTTTTCATTCACAACTCTTACATTCACACAAAATCCGGGCACTTTTTTTTACCAAAAACGTGTAGTAATGCCAGCTTCAGCTGAAGCCACGACTCCGGTATGCGAAACTCGGAAACTATTAGTGGTATCCAATTCTTCTTTATGCAGGAACTTGGTGCTTATTTAGTGCTAATTTATGCCGCAAAAATTAAATGTTGTGCCCGGAAATTTTGGTCAACAACATGTTATGTTAGCTTCAGGTGAATCTGGCGTGTAAAATTCTGAAACTATTAGTGGTATCAAATTCTCCTTTGTGCAAGAATTTAGTGCGCATTTAGTGCTAATTGATGCCGCAAAAATTAAATTTTATGCCCGGTAATTTTGGTCAAAAACATGTAGTAATACTGGCTTCAGGTGACTCTGGTACGTGAAACTTGGAAACTGTTAGTGGTATCAAATTCTCATTTTTGCAGGAATTTAGTGCTTAGTTTATGCTGATATATATGGAAACTAGAGAAAAAAAAATTGATACCACTAATAGTTTCCTAGTTTTACATGCCAGAGTCACCTGAAGCTAGCATTACATGTTTTTGACAAAAATTTCCGGGCACAAAATTTAATTTTTGCGGCATAAATTAGCACTAAATAAGCACTGAATTCCTTTACAAAGAAGAATTTGATACCACTAATAGTTTCCTAGTTTTACACGTCAGAGTCACCTGAAGCTAGCATTACATGCTTTTGACCATAATTTCTGGGCAGAAAATTTAATTTCTGCGGCATAAATTAGCACTAAATGAGCACTAAATATCTTTACAAAGAAGAATTTGATACCACTAATAGTTTTCTAGTTTTACAAGTCAGAGTCACCTGAAGCTAGCATTATATTTTTTTGACCAAAATTTCCGGACACAAAATTCAATTTTTGCGGCAAAAATTAACACTAAATAAGCACTAAATTCTTGCAAAAATAAGAATTTGAAACTACTAATATTTTCCGAGTTTCGCATACCGGAGTTGTGGCTTCAGCTGAAGCTGGCATCACTACATGTTTTTGACCAAAATTACCGGGAACAAAATTTTATTTCTGCAGCATAAATGAGCAATAAATAAGCACTAAATTATAATATTATGCCCAGATCGATATGATAATTTTGTAATTCCAGCTTCCTGGACCTAAATTTTATATTTTTCAAAAGGAACGCGCTATCAAAAATATGACAAATTTTTCATTGATATAAATAAGTATGGACTATTTTATTTATCTTAAATGTTAAATTCGGAATGTGATGGTTCTTCCATTTTTTAATAACGTGTCACTAAGTCAACTTATCTCACAAAATTACACCATAATATGAGTGTTGCGCATTATTGAAAAAGAATGACATAAGCATTTCAGTGAGTGGGTACACAGGTACCCTGGGTGTTGACGAACGTGGTATTTTTTGGGTGCTGACATAAGGGTCAACAAAATTTCTTTTCTTGAAATTCGTATCTCATTGACAGAGGGTTTAGTACTCGGCTCGGTGCTGCCACCTAAGATTAGTTTTGCATAATAAACCTCATTCATTTCGCATAAAGACTTCTCGAAAATATGGAATGTTTACGGTCTTAACATAAATGAGTAGATCAAAATCAGTTAATGTACAATGTGGTAGCTTCCTGTAAGTTTTTTTTCTTAAATAAACGTTTTTTGGAAGTGCGTTTTTTAACTTAAGGACCATGACCTTGAGAACATGGTTTGATATGAAGACCCAGTCCTTGTCGATAAGGTTTCAAAAGTAGCCCTTTTCCACGAGATATTTTCTCCATTCTCTTATCATGGCGTTCAGTCTCTTGAAGTTGATGTTGAGCTGCATTGGAATCATTTACAACTTTTGCAATACCAGCTGCTCCACCAGCAAGAGCTCTAAGTGCGCTGAGTCTTTCAAATATTGGTATCAGAGGAGTAGTATAACAAGGACAGTTCTGGAACCGCTATGAAGTTCCAGCTGCCACCGACAGATGACGCCACCAGTCAGTTCCCGACAGTTCTGGGACACTGCTGCGTAGTTTCAGCTGCTATCGACAGATGGCGCCACCAGTCAGTTCCCGACAGTTCTGGAACCGCTACATAGTTCCAGCTGCCACCGACAGATGGCGCCACCAGTCAGTTGCCATCAGTCGATCAGTTACCAACAGTCGGTAAAACATTTATAGGGCACTCGTAAGCCGGTAAGGTAGGGATCTGCATTATAAGCAGTCCGTAAGGTGGAAACCTGTATTACCATCAGTTGGTAAGGTAGAAATCTCCATTACCATAAGCCAGTCCTGTAGGGATCTGCCATTGATCCATACCTCAGTCGATAATGTAGGTCCCTACTTTACCGACCAAGACACAAGGGTCCCATGTAGGTGGCACAGGGAGGAAGGGGAATATTCAAGTTTGAGAACATGCTAGAAGTGCTGGGGGAGTGGGGATAGCGATAAATAAAAGGAGACCTCAGAGCGGAACGCAGTCAATCCATCGTTCAGTGTAGTGCAGTGAAAGCAAACAAGAAAAATTATGTATGAAGGAAGAAATTCAATTAAAATTAAAGCATTATTAGTTCATACTGTCTTTACAGTCTATACGTAGTGCAAAATGATCCTCGATGAGTGTTTAAAACTTATTCCCAGTATTGAGGCAGCGCTAACCCTACTTTCATCTTCAAGGAATGTACAACTGAACAAAATCAACCGATGGAGAGATCAATGTATACTGTGTTTGAAAACAGTGCGGAAGGAATTACCATGTATATCACGACTAGCGATAAATCAGAAAAGAAAGTGTCTCAACATTATAGAACATTTGGAATGTCTCAGAGTTCGTTTTGAGTTTCTCGCTAAAAAGGGAAGCGGACTTCAGAATAAACATAATGACATTGATGATCGAGTGCAGTGGATTGACGTTGACAAAGCATTTAATAGCCGAGTAATAACATGCATTGTCGCCAACCTGGTTCAAAAGGATGTTCTTGCCTTCCTAGATGACGCTCAAGTGCTCTTTATTCTACATGTGGGCCGAACCTTGCGTGACTATAGGGCTTTGAAGATCAACACTGTGCTTAATGCATATTATCTCAAGGTTGGTAAGCAGGAGCCTGATGTAAAGAATTTCAAATCAAAAAATGAAGAAATATACGTCGCCACAAATTTCAAGTTATGGTTTGTCAACAACGTTAGATATCCTATCTTGACTGAAATGGAGGACTTTCAAGAAAAAGACTCTGGATGGACTCTTCCCTCTATTGTAAGGTTGGAAGTAAACATCAACAAATTAAACCTCATGAAAGGTAGCTTATACATCAAACTTCCCGTGTGGATTGAGAACAAAAAAGCATGTGTCAACGTTAAAAACAATGATGACGAGTGCTTTAAATGAGCTATACTATCAGCCATATATCCAGTGAATAAAAATCAGTTTAAACCTAGCAGTGTGTCCAGCTACTAGCAGTATAAGGATGAATTAAACTTTTCTGGAATAAAATTTCCAGTTGGATTAAGGGATGTAGCAAATTTTGAAAAGAAAAACGACTTCTCAATTAATGTGTACGGTTTAATAAAGAAGAAGCAGAGGTTTTCAGTAGTTCCTCTTTATCTTACTTCAGAGGTGAAGGATACTCATGTGAACCTCCTCCGAGTTGAAAAGGAATACGTGAATGAAGACAGCAATGATAAAGAAGATAACAATGAACAGGAAAGCAGACCACAGTCTTTCAACTTCCACTATGTATGGGTAAAAGATCTTTCGCGACTAGTTAGCCGCCAATTCGGATTGTGAGTCCCTATTAATACCAACTGAAGACGCACAAAACCAGAGAACAAACACTCAAGTTTTCCACAAACATGAAGTTTTTGAAATCGGGTACTTGTTTAAGTGCAGCTACAATGATTTACTATCATTCTACAACTCATCTCCTGAAGGTGTGGAACCAGGAAAGTGGTTTTCTCTGGAGTTGCTGCTAATTGCAAATAACTGTGAGAAAATATTAGCATCCTCAATTCCGATGCAGAAACTAACACCGGAGCAACAGGGAGCTTTCGTTGAAGCCACTACTTGCCACATCTGCCAGTAGGCCCTACATCCACCGATGAAGAAGGTTCGCGATCACTGTCACCTCACTGGAAAATATCGTGGTCCCGCGCATGAACACTGTAATCTAGCTTATCAAGACTCCAACATTATACCTGTTGTATTTCACAACTTGAGTGGGTACGATGCTCACTTTATCATCCGCGACGTTGCCATACCAATTGAAGGAAAAGTTAAAGTTCTGGCATTAAATAAGGAAAAATACATCTCTTTCACAAAATATGTACAAGGAACACAGATAAAATTCCGATTCATTGACTCATTCAGATTCGTGGCATCGTCCTTAGAAAAGTTAGCATCGTATCTCAGAGAATATAAAATTATGAGTGCAATGTTTTCTGGAATTGACAGTGAAAAAGTGGAACTTCTAACGAGGAAAGGTGTTCTTCCTTATGAATACCTAGACTCGAGGGTGAGACTTGAAGAAAATCAACTTCCAGCAAAACAAAAGTTTTATAGTACTCTTAATGACACATCAATATCTAATGAGGATTATGAACATGCAAAACAGGTATGGTGTGCATTTAGTGTTAGGACTATCGGCGAATACGTAAAACTATACATGAAGACTGATGTGTTGTTATTGACTGATGTGTTTGAGAATTTTCGAGAACAGTGTCTCGTGGCTTACGATCTCGATCCAGCACATTACTATACGACTCCTGGCTACACATGGGACGCCATGCTCAAATATACGGGGATAAGACTGGAACTCCTCACTGACGTTGATATGCTATTAATGATTGAGAATGGTAAGAAGGGTGGAGTGAGTCAATGCTCCAACCGATATGCCATTGCCAATAACAAATACATGACAATTTTCAATGAAAGTGGGAAGGTCATCTATATTGTATATTTCGATGCAGACAACCTTTATGGTTGGGCAATGGAACAACCCCTTCCTCGTGGTGGTTTTGAGTGGGTTACAAATTTATAAAATTTTGATTTCAATGTTCCAGATGATTCACCCATTGGTTACATTCTAGAAGTTGATTTGTACTATCCACCCGAGCTTCATGATGAGCATAATGATTTACCGTTTTGTCCAGAACACTCAAAACCACCAGGTTCTAGCCAGGAGAAGCTTTTTACTACTCTCCTACTGAAACAAAAGTATGTTCTTCATTACCGGGCTCTCAAACATGCTCTTGCAAACGGTCTCGTATTAATCCAAATTCACAGAGTAAATAAATTTGATCAGTCAACATGGTTGAAGAGTTACATAGATTTCAATACAGAAAAGAGAGCACAAGCTAAAAATAAATTTGAAAAGAACTTGTACAAATTGGTGAATAATGTAGTGTACGGTAGGACAATGGAAAACGTACGGAAGCATGTAAACGTGAAACTCGCAACAGAGTGGGAGGGTAAGTATGGAGCAGAAGCCCTAATAGCCAAAGCAAATTTCCACAGCCGAGCCATTTTCAGTGTAAATCTAGTAGCTATAGAGTTAAAAAAGACAGAAGTTTTATTTAATAAGCCAATCTATGTTGGGCTAACAGTGCTGGATGTGTCTAAAATCCTAATTTATGATTTTCACTACGGTTACATGTGTATAAAATATCATGACAACTACAAACTATTGTACACTGACACGGACAGTTTAATATATGAGGTGAAGTGTCAGGACATTTATGCTCACATGAAAAAAGATATGCAAACGAATATTCAATAATTCGATATATCAGATTATACGCGAGATCATGTTTTCGGAATGCCGCAAGACAACAAGAAAGTTTTGGATTTGATGAAAGATGAATGTGATGGCGAAATAATTACAGAATTTGTTGGCTTGCGGAGTAAGATGTACAGTATACGCGTCAATGGTGAAGACTTTGTTAAGAAAGCTAAAGATGTGAAAGCAGCTGTCGTAAAGAAAAGTATTACCTTCGACGATTACACCGAATGCTTGCGAAATTTAAGTATCCAATCTAGAACGCAATATGTGATCAGGTTAAGATTACACAACGTCGAAACTATTGAACAACAAAAGATTGCACTAAGTCCTTATGACGATAAGCGATACTTGCTCCCAAACAGTACAGACACCCTCGCATGGGGGCATTATAGAATCAGTGCAATGGATGTCGATGATGTCTTGAGTGATAGTGACGAAGAATTGCTGGATCTTCTGGTAAAAGATTAGGTTTAAGTTGTAAATAATTGTAAATAGTAGGTATAAGGGTTATATTGAATAAAAACATGATATATGTATATGAATTGCTTTTTTATTTATGAAAAATCTTACATCTAGTTAGCACAAGCGTAAACTTAGTATTATAAATCTCATAATTTAGTTTAACATTTAATCGTCGTTGATTCATCATTGGTTCAACCTTGGTTCAACATTGATTCATCGTTGGTTCAGCATTGATTCATCGTTGGTTAAACATTGATTCATCATTGGTTCGACATTGCACAGAGTTGATTTAACATTGTACAAAGTTGATTACATATCTGATTTATCTATCCAGCTGTTGGGTGAACTGTCAAAACCTAGCCACATTACAAATATTTTGTTACCACGTTTCTTGATTACTTTTTCCACAAGGTATACGTCTAGATGTTTAACTTTGAGAAGTTCTTGCTCATAAAATCCACCAGCAACGGGTTGTTCTTGATTGTCTTTGAGCCTGCACGTCACTGGATTCGTGAGCATAACTCGCTCCACAGTGAATATCTCTGTTGTCCAGTTGGGAGTGTATCCTTTCTCAAAAACGTGCTTATGCTTCCTGATTCGAACTTTGTCACCAACTTTGAACTTTGGTCTTCTCCTCGGTATATGTTGCAGTTTTTTTAAGCGTGGCTTCAGGTCCTCTTCATCCTCGACATTGACATCTTTTGACTTCATACCGATTGTTCGATGTTTGGTATTGCTGTACCTGGAGATGAGAGTAGGCAAAATGTCTATCCACTTATGGTTGCCTCTTAAGCTAAATTGTGGCCACATCTTATTCTTAAGCGTGCGATTAAATCTTTCACAGATTGACGCCTTTAGATTACTATGCGTTGAGTAGAGATTGATGCCATATCGTTGCATAAGTTTTTTAAAACGTGAATTATAAAATTCTTTGCCTTCATCGGTGTGTAAGTTTTTTGGCACACGATCCTGCACAAGTATAGATTGCATGGCTGAAGTGACATCTGGTCCACTCTTGCGCTTAACAGGAACTGCCCAGGCGTACTTGGAGAAAATATCTATTGAATAAATACCTTTAGCCATTATTCTCACGAGCATAGGGTAGCATTTCAGCGAAATCTGCCTGCCACGTCTCGTCTATATCACGTGTTTGCACGCGACGACCTGGATAATTCCTCCTAGCAGGCTTATGCAGTTCTGTGACTACTGCTAATTTCTCCTTGTCCATTCTCGAGTGCGTTGAATCGAGCGTCCAACTGGGCAATGAGTTCAGTGTTACGGACTGATAAATCTCTTTGGCTATCAATCTGCAGATTTGTAAGTTTTTCGTTGATTGATTCTTCGAGTAAACGTATCATCAAACTATTATTGTCAATCTCTGTTCGCAAGGATGATGTGACTTGATACACAATACGTATCTCGTTTTGTATCATACGCTGTACAAGTCCCAAATTGACTGCGTCGTACTGTTCATTGGCCTCACTAACGTTACAAACTCTCTTGCCATCTACATCGTAATGGCCGTCAGAAGTAATCTTGAATCCAGCACCAGGCGGCCCACGGCTTCCTGCAGCGGTTCGATCTAGATGACGTCCAAACACGTCGATACTCATCGTAATACTGATGACAGCGTTCTCAGTACCCTCCTAATATATGATTTCAGCTTCCCGCAGTTCCTCAATGATTGATATAATTTCATTCTTGTGACTCGGGTTGCCTGCTGCCTGAGACGCTAGGAGTAGACGAAGACGATTAACAAGTTCGTTAGGGTCGTCCCAGTAGACGTAGTCGGTCTTTACATTTTTTCTTGCTACCATATACTGTGGTAGGGAACCTCCACCTTTGGATGATCGTCTGCATGATACGTTGAACAATTTTGAAATAAAGTTCTTGTACTTATTATTGCTGCTAGTGCGAATGGATTCACTGGGACTGTATCGCTTCTTGTGTGCGTTTGTAGCAATCAAAATTTACTTTTAATTGTTTCGATCGTAAGTGCTTATATGAGATTCTTCTGGATTTTGTTTGAATAAAAGTTCAAGCAGACCAACGGTTTTCAGATACTGTTTACCACAACATTGATATATTGTCCCTCGAAACTAATGGGTTTGTCACCAATCATAAGACTGCCATCATTGAGTTTATGCACACCATAAACCATATCCAAATACTGCTTCCTATTTTGTTGCAGCATCCTGAGAAATTTGTTTGTTAAATACTCGTAGTTATCAGCAGGCTCAGTCACGGCATCTTCTTGAAGCATAGTTGTATCTTGCTCTCCTTCAGCATCAACAGTCATGATGGAAGCATTATCGTCATCATCTTCCTACTCGTCATCATCCTCCTCCTGCTCATCCTCCTCATCCTTTTCCTTCACAGGCGCATTTTGTGGAAATTTTTTTTGAATGAAGGGTTTGATATATCGAGCAGTTTCTGCAGTGGCATGACGATTAGCTTCATCGTTTCACTCATTACCTTTTGAGTGGCTTCTTTACCCATTTTGAGCATTCGATGTTTACGCCGAATCGCCTCACTAGCTTTAGCAATTTTACGGAGCACCTCCTTCTCTTTGTGAAACTTTGACTTAGGTATTCGAGCATAAGTTTGAAATAAGTAAAAACTGTCAACATGAGCGTGTATGCCTATACAGAAAAAAGCTGGAATATTGTCCTGTTTCTCACAGGCAACATCGCCAAATACAATTATCG
Organism: Andricus quercusramuli; assembly: GCA_932178445.1. Classification (NCBI taxonomy): domain Eukaryota; kingdom Metazoa; phylum Arthropoda; class Insecta; order Hymenoptera; family Cynipidae; genus Andricus; species Andricus quercusramuli. The sequence goes on along the minus strand of CAKNXH010058611.1, from coordinate 17,412 downwards.
AATTTGCTTGAGCTCCACTTGGTGGTATTACTTCTTCATGCTCACTGAAGGGAAAATACTCAACTCCATCTACATCATTCAATGCCCGTTCCAAGAATCTGTACTTTGGTTGTTTGAGGGATTTCAAGTAGACGTAGACACTTTTAAATTTCAATCCGTTCGGGTGTAAGATTATTGCAAGTAATGTATTTGTCTTGCCGCAATTTGATGGTCCACAAAACACTGCGCGAATGCTGTCTGGTAGAAGGCTACCATGTCGTTTCAGCCTATACTTTTTTGATTGGATGAGGGTATCAATATTAAATACCGGAAGTTTAATAAGTTGTGTCTTGAACCGCATCTTGATCTGAACTGCTGTGAAAGCCATATATACAGCGCTTATATAGCTTTCAGGTGAGTTGTGTGCTAACCTCCGTCCAGTGAAGAATGATTGTGCACCATAAAGTGAAGAAAGTATCACGCCGTCATCATCGAGGTAAAGGATTAGTCAACAAAGTTATAAACAACTTGCCGTTTGAGTTGCACTTGTCTGGATACCAATACTGTGGTCCAGGTACTAAGCTAGCCAAACGACTTGCTAGAGGTGATCCTGGTATCAATCCTCTAGACGCTGCGTGTAAAGTACACGACATTCCATACTCGCGAAATCGTGAAAACGTTGAAGCGAGAAACGCTGCAGATCGTGTACTAGTTAGTAATGCCTGGCAGCGCGTTTTTGCTAAAGAAGCTGGAATTAACGAGAAAGCGGCAGCATTAGCAATAACTAACATTATGAATGCCAAAGCGAAACTCGGTATGGGGCTGACGAAGAAACCCAGTTCAAAGAAGAGGAAACCTAGTGTTAAAAAGAAACCAGCTACAAGAAATAAAGTAATAGCATTCAGAAAGATTGTGAATGCAGCTAAGAAAGCAATGAAAAGAAGTAGGGATGCAAAAGTGGCAATCAGGTCAGCAATCAGAGGTGCACAGGAAGCTGTCAAAAGTGCAGGAGATAAACATCAAGTGCAAAATTCACGTGTTCTGCCAATCCCTTTAAAAGTCGGTGGTGTTTTGCCACTGATTCCAATTTTTGCTGGACTCAGTGCACTTTGCGCTCTCGTTGGTGGAGCAGCAGGTGTAGCTAAGGCGGTAGATGATGCTAGCGCAGCCAAGCAACAACTGGCAGAAGCTCAACATCATAACAATGCAATGGAGGCTATTGCTCTAGGAAAAGGTTTACACCTAAAACCCTACAGAAAAGGATTAGGTCTTCATATGAAACCTTACCGAAAAGGACAGGAACTTCGTCTAAAACCGGCATCAAAAAACTTGTAGTGAAGCTGCCTCACCATGCACTCACTGATACCGATCTTTTCAAGTATGCTAAAGCTCTAAAGAATTCACATTTTCATGGAGTATTTATGCGCAATCAACTACCAGTAAAGGGACCTCGTCAAATTGAGTCAGCTATTGTTAACCTTGATGATAGTCACGGCCCAGGTACCCACTGGGTAAGTTATAGAAAGATCGGTGATAATGTCCTATACTTTGGCAGTTTCGGTAATCTTTAGCCACCTTTGGATCTTGTAGATTACCTAGGTGTTGGTACCGTGATAAAATACAATAATGACAGATATCAGGATTACGACAGTGTTGAATGTGGTCACTTGTGCTTAAAATTTCTAGCTGGGCAACTAAATATAAAAGACAAATAATGTCTATATAAGAACATGTAATGAACGGACTAGAGTCAGTACAGAGAAAAACACGATCATGGAAGAATCATTTACTCTTACGATTACAGGAAACTCTTCTGTGCTAGACTCAGAGTATTTTCCACCAATAGAACTCTCTCCTCATAAGAACTATGTACTTGGACTCGTTGAAATGCTCACATTTAATGCGATTCCTAACGTTGACACTGGAAAGAATAAAATCTATGTTGGTGATCGAGTTGTGACCATACCTAATGGCAGCTATGAGATTGAAGACATTGAGAGTTATGTCCAGAAAGCTCTAGAAATTGATGGAATTACAATAAACATCAAGCCAAATAATAGCACATTGCGCAGCGAGATAAAATGTGATCGCAAAGTGAACTTTCAACCTCACGATTCTATTGCACGATTGTTGGGATTCGCTCCACGTATTCTAGAAGCCAATAAGACTCATACTTCGGATCTACCTGTGGCTATTTTCAAAGTCAATGCTCTGCGAGTTGAGTGTAATATCACTACTGGAGCTTACATAAATAATCGCAAAATGCACACGATTCATGAATTCCTTCCTGTTGTACCACCAGGATATAAGATCGTTGGAGTGCCGTCACACGTCATTTACCTTCCAATCGCCGTGAAGACAATACATCAAATTCAGCTTCGCATAGTTGATCAAGACGGAGACTTGGTGAATTTCCGAGGAGAGGTGATAACAATACGACTGCACCTCAAGTCATCATAATGGGTATAGTGTACAATCTCAAAGGTATTTATATAACAGCGTCAACATGCGAAACACACGCCAGTTCTCAAGCAGCACGCAAGGCGCTAACACTTCAGAATGTGCCATTTCTGACACAGCTTGGTCTGAAGATCAAACCTCGTGGAAAGAGAAACTGAAGCGACCATTCAAGATATTTATCATCTCCTTCTGTTGTAATAAAAATGGAAGAAATACTACACATTCAAGCACCAGTGAGATTTGATGAGTCCATAGCTCACTATGAGATTCACGCACATCAGCCTTATGCTTCATGGTCATTCAACAACAGTGATGAAGTTCGAATTGCTGTCCAACATCAAGATTTGTGTATACTACCCAGCAAGAGTTCACTGCATGTGTATGGAAGACTGACAAGGCCTGATGGAGTAACAGCTGTTACTGGTATAGCACTAGTGAGCAATGCCATCTGCTATCTGTTTGATGAAGTTCGCTATGAACTCAATGGTATTGAGATTGATCGTTGCAAAAATTTCGGTCTCACTAGCACCATAAAAAGCTACGTCTCATTTACCCTTGGGCAAATTCATTTAATGGAGAATGCAAGATGGCTAGACATCTTGGAAGGAACGAAACGTCTGACCGATAATGCGGGATAATTTGATGTCACTATACCACTCAGTATGATCCTAGGATTTGCTGAAGACTATCGGAAGATCGTTGTAAACGCAAAGCATGAACTCATCCTGACAAGATCACGCAGTGACTTGAATGCCATTGTTCAAGCACGACAAGCGCCAGGAAACGAAGAGAAATATAAGATCTCAATTCATAAAGTGGAATGGATGATACCATATGTAATGGCTTCGGATGAGCAAAAAATAAATTTGCTGAACATCATTGGAAAAGATTTTCTCACAACTATGAGTTTTCGCTCATGGGAATCGTATGATACCCCCTGATTCCCACCACCTCAAGACATATATGGACTGTGAAAACATCAACTCAGTTCGAAAAAACACGTTACGTTATACTGGGTTTCCAAACAGGTAGAAAGGATAGGCTAGCCAGATATGCTAATCGCTTCGATCACTGCAATATAACCAATGTCAAGTTATTCCTCAATTCACAGTACTATCCGTATGGTAATTTAAATCTGGAGTTTGGCCATAATCAGTTTGCACTACTGTATGAGATGTATGCAAACTTTCAGGCAGCCTACTATGGTAAAGAGCCTGAACCAATGTTGAAGAAAAGTGATTTTAGAGAATACGCTCCTCTTTGTGTCATTGATTGCTCAAAACAAAATGAGTTTCTCAAACAGACCTCAGTGGACGTTCTTTTGGAATTTGAATCTGAAGACAATTTTCCCGCTGAAACTGCAGCCTACTGTCTAATTATACATGACCGTATGATTCAGTACTAACCACTGAGTGGTAGTGTGAAGAAGTTGGTTTAAGATGATAGTGCGGGTGGGGGCAATGCTAGCAGTAGTGAGGGTAATACTGGTGGTAGGGAGAAAATGTATAAAACAGATGATTTTAGAAACAGAATCCAATTTTCATCGAAATGGAGTTCATCGTGGACGTGCAAGGCTTCAAGAAGCCCAACAAGCAGTTCGTCTTCAAGGAGTTGGCTGTAGTACCTCTTCAGGAAGAGGCCCAACCTCTGATATACCTCTTTGAACCTCCGTGCTATTGGAACTCTCTGCCTGCTCGATACAAGAGTGAAAATTTGTGGCTGACGCGCAATTACTACGGTATTCAGTGGAATTCTGGTGACGTACCCTATGAGTAAGTGAGACCTATACTCCAAGAGTTGCTGCTTGGTGCTTATGCAATCTACGTTAAAGGACTTGAAAAAAATAAATGGCTTGACGAGTTTGGATTAAGTGTACGCAATTTGGAGGGTCTGGGTTGCCCTTCGCTAAAGAAATTACACAATACAGTTCTCACCACATGTAATCACCATACCCAGTTCTGGAATCACAACTGTGCTGTAAGAAACATCCTGGCGCTCAAGACCTGGTTCTTAACTCCTCAGCAACAGCCAACCATCAGGATGTATGCTGGAAGCAGTGCCGACAACGATGATGCTGATGATGTGACTAAAGGTGTAGATACTACAGACACTTGTTTGAAAAATGCAACGCTTAAAGACTTTTATAGTAAGTGCGAATTCCTGTTTTCATAATGTTTCTTTTATCAAATTAAATTTTACCCTGTTAAATTAGGTTAAGATTTGACTTTGTAAAATAAGGATAAGTTTTTTCTAGAATAAAAAAAAAGAAAGAAAAATTGAATAAATTATTATCTACTTAAATTCTTGATAAATGACGCTACTATATATTTATTAAATTTGTACATTTTTACAAGTGTACTACATAGCCTTATGTAACATTAAACTACGCTATATAGCTGTATGTACTGTAAAATGCTACCGCGTATCTGTATATATTTCTAAAATTCAGGTAAAGATGACATATCCAATATCGACGGTTCTGGAAATTTGATTGAGACAAGATCCGTACGTGCACTGAACCTCACAGAAACTTCAATCAATCTTTCTAGAATGTTAGTAGAGTAGGGGTAATGCATTATAAAAGGAGCATCAGGTTCCAGTCGCTTCAGTCTATCGTTGAACACAGTGCAAAGTTAGTCATCTGTTGAAAGTTCTAGTGAAAAGAAAAAAAATGTCTTTGGTGAAAAAAGATCTCAAAATGATCAACTCAGTTGGCCGTATGGATGGGGTCATACCTACCTACATACATACGAAACCACTGTCTGACCTTATCCTAAAGAAGAAGTATACCGTTTCCAAGTTTCGCAAAGTTCAAACAAAGTACGGTACCAGGAATAAATAAAGATTCAAAAGGGAAAAACTGTATACTGAATTTGAATATATGCGCATCAATCCACCTAAGGCAGTTTGATATTACTTATATTTAATTTACGGATAGATGAATTCAAATTTCGCGCGCTTTTCATATTGGTCAGAATGTACATAAGACGAAGTTTAACTTCTTTCTGCAAAAGAACTTCGTTCCTTCCAGCGTTGGACTTCTACAGGCGCCGTTGGGTTAATAACGAGATCCAAATATCGCTTGCTATTAGCGTAGGGATAACACGTCATGTGTGAGACCGTCTAGAAACTTTTATGCATAGAACATCATTATAGATCACGTCCACAAATAAATTTCTGTAAGGCTCGACACATTGAATTTCAAATATGTACCATTCTAGGTAGAAGTTAAGAATATCGATTCATCTTTTCTGTTGTGTCGTTAGGAATTACATCGAATATCGACGCTTCTAGAAAGTGTGCTCCGGAAGTTTGACTTGTCTAGAAATTTCTAGGAAGTTGTACCGGAAGTTTATACCAATTACATACTAATAGGGTTTGACTACTTGATTGATAAATTGAGGTGTCTGGGTCGGTTAGGTAGGGACCTACATTATCGACTGAGGCATGGATTATTATGCAAAAATATTTGAATATGATTTCAAATTGAAAGAAAGCATTTAATTATGAATATATTAATCAAAATGTTTTTGAAGATTGAAAAAAGATCTTGAAGTTTCAATCGGATGTAAACATTTCATTATTTACTAAGGCTTTCGAATTAAAATAGTTCAATTTTTAACGTGAAAATCTATGAATCATTCAATTATGAACAGATTCATAATCGTCTTATAAAATCAATCTTATTATTATTCTATCGTTAAGAGTCGAACTATAGTTAAATTTTAAAAATAAATACTTAATTTATATTTACAGTTTATCAACTCAACATTTTTCTTGTTTTCTTTTTGGTCAAAATTAACCCGTGCCCCCGAGCCTTCGAAATTAACATGCGATTTTAAATGGGAAAAGCTTGATTTTCAAAAAAATGGAAAGAAGAGCTACTTATTACAAACTTTTTGTGAATCAAAGTATTAAAACCTCTTAACGCATGTTCAAAGAATAATTTCCACCCAGTAAGTTTTAATTTTGACTTCCCACCCCCCTTGCAAGCCATTGTTATTGTGTTTGGAAAGTGACCCAAAAACTATAAAATAGCAGTTTTCTATTAAATTCGTACTAAAAACTGTATTCTTTGGATTTTTGTAACAAGTATTATTTTTAATTGTTAAGGGACGAGTTTCCGAATATTTTGCAAATAATTTTCAATTACTCAAACAATTATACTTTATAAAAGCACTCTAGTTGTAAAAATATTCAACTCCAAATTTACTTCTAATTACTACACGAAACTTGATAAAATTATACGCCTAATGTTCTTAAATTGAAAGCGATATATTAATTTTATTAGAAGTTATTAAAAAAATTACAAATTTTAATGTTTCCGAAAAATGTTAATAAATCCAAAAGCAATTAATATTTTTTAATCTCTTTGCACTAGTTTTAAAGATAATTTTCTTAATTATTTTAGTGACTTGATAAGATATTTCTAGAATTTTTCCTTCGATGCAATCAAAACCTAAGCATAATTTAAAGAACTTATCAATATTGATATAAAGTCAGGTTTTCATAACTGAATTCAAACAAATTAATAGAACAGTATTCTAACAGACTTGCAGAAAATTATCTTCAAAATTAGCCCAAAAACAATAAAAGATTGGTTATTTCCGAATTTATTGATATTTTCCGGAAACATTAACATTTGACGTTTTTTCAAACAACTTCTAATAAAATTAACACATACTGGCTTTCATTTATGCCCATAAAATGGTTACTTTTATCACCTTTTATGCAATAATTGAGAGAAAATCTACAGATCATTATTATTAAAACTAGGGTGCTTGTTCAACCTATTGGAAAATAGATCTCCAGAAACTTTTGCACGACATTACATATAAGTGAAAATAAATTTGTATACTCCTACATGCGCGTGAGTTATTATTTGCTTTGTGTAAGATTTCAACTTCAGTTAACGTTTACCGAAGATCTTTACACATAAGTCTGTCTTGGGTCGTAGTTTAGGACGCACGTAATGTTTTTTTCAACATTTTTCTATAGAAATTCTTACAATAACAAAATTAGTTGTTTTCATTGAAGCCTACAACGTTGCGGGGGGAAAAATTCCCTAAAAATTTTTTTTTTTTTTTAAATTTTGCTATTGAGATTTTTGCAATAAAAATTTTTTTAATTGAAGCCTATAACGCTCTGCGGAATAAAAAATGGTATCATTTGTTTTCAAAACTTTTCTATCGGAATTTTTACAATAACAAATTTAGTTATTTTTAATGTTGCCTTTAACGCTGTGGGGAAAAAAAATTCTCTCGATAATTCGTTTTTCCCCAGACCGTTATAGGCTTCGATAAAAAAAACTGAATTTGTTATTGTAAAAATTTTGAAAACAAATTTTTTGGCAAAATTTTTTTCCCTCACAGCTTCAATAAAAACAACTAAATATGTTATTGTAAAAATTTCAATGGAAAAATAAAAAAAAAGTAATGTTGCAGCGTTGTAGGCTTCAATAAAAACAACTAATTTTGTTATTGTAAGAATTCCGATAGGAAAATAAAAAAAAAATTTCCCTCCACGTTACAGGCTTCGAGGAAATTTTTTATTCCCCCACAGCGTTGTAGGATTCAATAAAAATAACTAAATTTGTTATTGTACAAATTTACATAGCGGAATTTTGAGAAAAAAAAGTGTTCGAAACAAATTTTCAGTTTATTATTTTTTAGTTTTTTTTAGATTAGTAGTTGCTTTTATTGAAGCCTGTAACGTGATGGGGAAAAAATTTAAACAACATTTTTTTTAAATTTTGCTATTGAAATTTTTACAATAACAAATTTATTTTTTTTTCATTTTTTTCTGTTGTTTTTTATTGAAGAATTCCACTTCTAATTTGCGAATTGTTCATTTAAAAAATGTTAATTATTCATTTGTCAATGTTTCATTGTTTCTAGCTTAAAATTTGTTAAAATAATATAATTTTGAAAAATTTAAAGTTCCTTGATTGATTCTTGAAATAAGAGCATTGAAAATAACACCGTGGATTTATAATTTGGGAATTTAATCTGAATTTTTGAACTCTATAATTTATAAAAGTTAGAAATTCTAAATTTTGCATTTTATCTGCATTTCGTTTAAAATTGTGTAATTGAAAAGTGATAGAACCTTTTACTTTATACGTGTAAATTATTGATGATTTGAATACAAAATTATTGAAATCAAAAACTTAAACTGCAATTAAAAAGTTCAAAATTCAAGAGTTCAACTTTGAGTGCTTTAATTTGTAGTTTCTTTTTATTCCTTCAAATGGAAAAATGTTTAGCTTCAGTGTTCACATTTTTTAATTTTATTAGCCGTGAAAAATGTTTGCAAACCGAGAAAACCCGGGAAATGACCGCAAATTTTTTTCTTCCATTAAAATGGCCACCGTGTTATACATACATACTCATAACGAGGTACTTTGATGAAGTTTGATTTTCGAGCATAAACATTTCCACGTTCATCATGATATTATAAAACCAAAATGACAAAAATACAAAGAAAATATTTTTTTTGACAAAACTCTGACAAGAATGGTTCATAGCACACAGTCCTGATTGTTTATGGTTTCGAGAGTCCCGATTCACCCTCGAGGCCACTGAGGGTACCCCCGATACGACTGGTAAAGCGGGACTGCAGTGTAGTTTTACTTTCTTGTACTTCTAATTTGTTTTGTACTTTAATGTGCTGTTTGATAAATTTCTTGTGATTTAATGTATTTTCTGTGTCTTCTTTGTTGGAAGAAACCAATTGTGTTCACAATTGGACGGTTCAATTGGAAATCTGAGTGGAAAAATGGTAAGGGAAACCAAAAAGTGAGAGGTTGGTTTTTGGTTGACTTTTTCCCTTTTTCCCTCTTCTTTCATTATGTTATTTTGTCTCTAATGAGCCGAAAAGTTAGATTGTTTTGAATTTTATTTTTCAATTATGAATCTTTGTCTAGCTTTTTGCGAAAATTATTCAAGACAAAATGAACTTCGTTTCCATCTGAATTAAAAACAAAAAAAGTTTCTGCTTAAATGACTTGTTTTTTTTTCAAAGTACAACTTCGTATAGTATCGTACAATTTTGGAATCTCTTGAATATTTATTTTATAAATATTTTTATTTTTTTAATTTTTTTTCATTTCATTTATTTTATTTCATTTATTTATTCAAATTTATATTTATAAAGCGTTGTAGACGTTTTCCCAAATTTAGAAAAATCGTGTGAAGTTTCTGAAATTCTATCACTAATAAACAATTCAAAAGCAAGTTTAGAGAAACATTTTTGCATTAATTGAAACATGAACTTATCAAACCGATACATAAACTTACTGCAACTCATCGATTCTGTACAGGTATTTAAACACTCCCTAAATATTATGTGAATGCTAAAGAACTGAATGACACCCTTTTGCGAATAGATGGAAATCGAAATAGTTGGAGGAAGAAAAAGACAAGTTTTGCTTCGCGGTAGATACGAACACAATAGAGACCGAGGAAAAGAGCGACTCCGTTGTCGCTCTTTTCCTCCAACTTCAATCTGTTCGTTTTTACAGGTGAACGAAACTTGTCTTTTTCTTGCTCCAACTGTTTTTCGATCGCACTTTTCCTGGACATTGATAATTTTTCGACTCTTGCTCTAGGTGCCTCAATTGTTCCCGAGGGAAGTGGATGCTGTGATCTTAACGGGAAGCTTTATTTAAGTAGAGACTTAACAGGCTGGTGGAGGCGGCCCAACTGTTGTTGGCTGTATGCAGATTATCTTTCAACTAATCCAAAAGCTATATAAGCGCTGTACTTATAACTTTCTCCGCAGTCAAGCTTTAAAATGAGATTCAAGACGCAACCTGTGAAACTTCTAGTCGCAAATATAGACTCCCTCGTTGAGCCTGGACATAAGAGGGTAAAGCCCCATGGTAATCTACTATCAGACAGCATTCGTGCAGATTTTTGTGGACCATCATATTGTGGCAAAAAGACTGCACTGCTTTCTTTAATTCTGCATCCAAATGGTCTCAGATTTGATAATATTTATCTTTATTAAAAATCAGTGAGCACGAACAAGTAATTTCACTTGTTAAAGCTACACATTAGTAGTACTAGTAATAAATAATCCACCTAGAAACACTACCCAAATCGTGTAGTGTCACGCCTACCCCGAAAGGGAAATGGCTTAATGGTATAAAAAAAAGCTAAACCGAACTCTATCTTTATCTTTGATGACATCGTTTTTGAGAAGCAGGACAATGTTAGATTAAAATGAGTTATCGACATGTTTAGAAATCCTCTGAATCGAGCTGCGTACACAAATCGTGGACCTCCTGGTATCTGCGGGTCTTTCGAAGTCTTTCTTTTTCGAAGTTACACGACTGGAAAAGGACCCTCCCCGAAGGAACCCGAACTTTGCCGGTTCGATCCGGTATTACTTCAGGTATCGTAGAAAGAGTTTCTCACTCAAAAAATAATAATTTAAAAGCTTTCCTTTACGTGCCTAACTGAACCCTAAGCAGTTTATAGTAAGTTTCTATTTTATAGAGTCTAATAATCGTGGCCACTTTAGGGCCCTATCCTCTATAAATTCATTCATTTTCATCCTACCGTCCAGACTTAGTAATTTCTCTTCCTTAATTCTAGTACAATAATATTCAGAGACTTACAAAAAATCTTAAAACTAAATTTACAATATACAGTTGCGTTGACTACTCGTAGACATATCTTAAGTTTATTCTAAAGGCAAATAAAATACCTTATTTCCTAAATAAATTTACATCCTTTCGCCAAGGTCCTTTTTTTAATTATTATGAGTTCTGAACGTGAGAACTTCGCTTTTCGCAGGATTCTAAAATCTTTTATCTCAAAGGATTATAAATATTCCAGCGAACATATTCGAAAGTTCCCGCATAAAAAATTCGATTAATTTAATCGAATGTGATCAAGCGAGGAACAGCTGGAACAGTCGCAATAGTCGCTCGTTACACCTCCGCCCTTATTAATAATTTTACGAAGGAAAATGTGTAAAATTGCTCTGAAGTCTCATGCAAAATTGTCAACAGTGGTTTTACAAGTAAAAACAAAAAACTAAACTGTCATTTGGTATTTTGATTTACCCTAACTTAAAATTCGAATGACGTTTTGATCATAATAAAAAATTTGTTTTGACAAATGAGCTAAGAAAACACTTGTACTAATTTCAGAAATTTACTAATGAGGTATATAAGCGAGTACCAGTCGCTTGACTCTCATTCCCCCCTTTATTTAGAAAGAAGTTATTAATTGAGAATTCATGAGAAGTACATTCAGGAAAATATTAAAATTATTTAGGAGGAATAAAGCAAAATGTCAAGGTATGTACTATAATAGTTAAAATATTCATTACGCATAAATGAAGTATTCTACAAAATCTTTGAATGGTCGATCTGTATATGTCTTTACATTATATATAATATAATTAAACTTGGATTATTTTGAACGGCCCTGTATATCGAATTTTGTATGTGTATCTAATTATGAGGATTTTGTAGATCCTTTATGGCCACCTGTTGTTGAAGAATGATTTTCTCTAATTAATTATTCGCGGTCTGTTTCAGGTGGAATTTATATCTCGCCATGGCATATGGTAATCATGAAATCATCCTGACCGAAAAACTTATGAAACTCAGCTTCTATCGATGGCCAGGAGATCTGATTGAGCTCATTTCCACTTCAGTAGTTAATTTACATCCTGTTGGAATAAATAAGATAAGATTGTCGTCGCGCATAAATAGTTTATCCTTTGAAATTTTATAACAGAAATGTCGCAGTTTGGGGGAAGTGTATCGTCTTTGTCAGCAGTCACGTCAATCTTGTTTCATTCTGGGTCGTTTCATGATATTGGAAAGTACAACAGAGTATAGCCGAATTCAAGATAGTTAATAGTGTTTTCATAATCAGATTCATAATCTTCTAATTCATTAAGCCAGATTTCAGGTACGGGCACACCGCACTCAATATCGTCTTCATCAGCCATAGGTGTGAGTAGTGCAGTCCCAGCATAGGCTGGGATCACCCTACGACCTACCGAATCAGACTAAAAAAATAATACATATGGCCTCACCCAGGGTGCGAGTAGTGCAGTCCCTGCAATCATCGACAGGGATCGCCCCACGACCGCAGGAACTGTTGGTCCCGTCGTCAGCCACGGTGTGAGTAGTGCAGTCCCTGCCACCATCGACAGGGATCGCCTCACGACCGTAGTGCTCAGACTCAAAAATATCATACATGACGTCACCCAGGGTGTGAGTAGTGCAGTCCCTGCCATCATCGACAGGGATCGCCCCACGACCACAGGAACTGTTGGTCCCGTCGTCAGCCACGGTGTGAGTGGTGCAGTCCCTGCCACCATCGACAGGGATCGCCTCACGACCGCAGTCGTCAGACTCAAAAATATCATACATGACCTCACCCAGGGTGTGAGTAGTGCAGTCCCTGCCGTGATCGACAGGGATCGCCTCACGACCGCAGGAACTGTTGGTCCCACAGATGAGTTGATACTGCTCATCATCACTCTTTTCCTCCGCGGTCTCAAAGGCTTCGTCCCCAGAATCAGGTTCTCGACATTTCTCATTAATAAATTTGCAACAGAAATTTTATATATATATATATATATATATATATATATATATATATGTATGTATGTATACTTTATGAAATCGTTATTTTCATTCCTGAAATCTGCCTCGAGGAAAAACATTCTCGCTGCGACCTAGTTTTTTTCTTTCTTCGGATAGGCAATGAAGGAACATAGGTGTTCGATTCAAAGAAATCATCACCTTGTGCATGGGGATGTAAGGAGACTCGCATCTACGAAATCAAGATCGCATCGAGCCTGCGTTTCATCAACGTAAAGGTTTCAAGAGAAAGCATCTGCATTCGAATTTGCGTTGCCCTTTTTTTGTAACCGATCTCATAATTATAAGCAAACAATCAATAACTTTCAATTCGAAATTATTGAGGTTATGAAGCCGTACAAGTGGCATGTGTACAGTCTGTAATGTATTTCCTTCCCAAATAAGTACGAACCAAAATTTCTACTAAGAACAAAATTGCCAGTAACTCTTTCTCGATAGTCGAGTAATTTAGTTCAGTATCTGATAACATTCTAGAGTCTAGAGGCATGAGTGACCGAGAGGATCTGTCCATCAAAATCTTGATTTAGAATCCCCCCAATGCCGAACTTTGAAGCGTCACAGGGAATAATAAATAGTTTATTGAAGTCTGGTTATTGCAATAGAGGATAAGGGTACACAATTTCTTTTAATTTATCAAAGGATTCCTGTTAACAATTGTTCCATCTGAAAGGCACGTTCTTTTTCGATAGGTACGAAAGAGGTTTTGAAATAATTGAAAGTCAGGGATGAGCTTGCGGTAGTAACCGGCAAGCTTTAGAACTTTTTGATGTTTTTACGTTGAAGAGAGCGAGATTAGCTTTTTCTAAACAAAAGTCCTAAATTTACTTGTGTGAGCGGGTAAATTGATTATCACGGCATCGTCTAGGGGTATTTCAGGCATTACGTCCTTTTTACTAAATGTAAAGGACCAGAATATTATATATATAATAAGATCATAAATAATAATAATAATATAGTATTGTATTCCGCAAAAAGCTATCGGGAAGTTTCCTAGGACAAGTTGGAAATTCAGTGTCCTGTCAAGAACGGATAGTTTTACTCAGCCTCGAGATTTCTGCACACTTGTTAAGTAAATACTTTTTATACGAGTTAGAATATATTTATCCCGCAGGTAATTCAGCACACACACAGCCCGAAAATTCAAAAATGTATAACATGACGGAATTATGTTTTGCTACTTAAGTAAAATAGTAACAACAATACTTTACTTTAATACTTAGAGGCTACGTTTCACATGATTTACCCTGGTGTTACTGAACTGTTTAGCGAATAAGTCCGTAATCACTGATTACTCAGTGAAATATTTAACTACTATTTCAATCAGTGAATTTTTCGTATGTCAATGATTAATTTTAGTCATGTCGTCTATGTCTCTACCAAATTTTGTTTTTCTTTTGTTAAGACCTTGGGATCCTACTCTGTAGTCTATCGGGTTTACATATATGTAAATCGTGGTTAATTCCTATATCCCCACGCGAGTCCAGTGTCTTTTCCATCTCTCATGAATATCCCAATTTCTTAGATTTAATTTATTTTTAAAAAATGATATTTTTAGTTCTAACAATAAATTAGAAATTTTCATAATTTTTGAACGATTTTAGTTTTAATAAATCTACAGAGGTATCAGCTTACTAAGTACGGTAGCAAAATATATTCAAAAATATTTGTTCATAATTTAATTAAAACAACAGAAGAAATATATGGGAAGCCCAGTGTGAATTTATGCCAGGAAGATCATGTACGGATCGGATATTTAGCATGAGACAGGTCAGACAATGAATAAAAGTTTTCTATGCGTTTGTTGATCGAGAAAAAGCGATTGACAACGCGGATAGAAGTAAACTTTGGGAAGTTCTAAAAGAGTACGGAGTAAATAGATAACTCCTTTGAGCAATAAAAGTAATATATGCAGATAACTAAGCGAGTGTGAGGGTTAGCGTTCGCAGATGATAGGGTTGTTATCATAGCAGAGTCTATCGAAGACTTGTAAGAATTTTGAGCAACTGAATATTAGCATGAAGAATTTGGACTTCAAAATTAAAGTAAATAAAACAAAGTTTATGGCGATTGAGGGAAAAAGGTGAGAAAACAATATGCAAAATTGTGCTTAACGATGAGAGGATAGCACAAGTTGATAAGTATTTATGTGTATCTTGGTAGTTTATTTACTACTGACAGAAAGATCAATGTAGAGATAGATCTAGGTGTATAAAAGAAGGTAAGAAAGTTATTGGCAGAATAGGATCCATTATCAGAAGTGAAAAATATAACAAATAAAGTTAAAAGGGCAATATCTAGTTCTGTAACAAGAAAAGGATGAGAGTAAAATTAACGCTATTGGCAATGAAATTCTTGCACACTAAATGCGGTGAAACGCTAATGGATAACAACAGTAATGAGAGGATCCTCAAAGAAAATGGTGTAGAGGAGACTGATTTACAAGTGTGAAAGAAATTTGTTGAAATGGTTTGGGCATGTTGAACGTGAAAATTGAACGACTGGCGAAACAAGTATATCGAGGTAAAGTAAATGGCAACGTACTCAGAGGCAGGCCGAGAAAAAAAATGGTTAGAATGTGTGAATGAGACCTGAATTCGAAAAGATATAAGAACAATAATAACACAAGAGCTTGCATGAGGACATGCATGGGTGTGAAGTAAGCTTAAAGAGGTATGCCAGGACATAAAAGTGTGGCGACAATAATTTATAAGAAATGCGTGATGAAAAGTGTAAGTAGAGTGAATGAAACTTGAAACTAAAGACCGTAAATGATAATGAGCCCGAGTGGAGAGCTTACGTGGTGACATTTTAAAGCTCTTTTTGTTATTTAAATAAGAACACAGAAATTCTAGAAAAATATATACACGAAAGGGATATGGCTTGATGGCACAGTAACAATAACAATAAAATTGGTTATTAACAAAGATTAGGATTTTCGAACTTGGATTATTTTCCTTATTATTTCAAAAGAATTTTAAACCATAGTTAAGTGTAAATTTGCCTAGATAGATCGAATAAAATCTCTGTATGCAATATATTCCACATTAAATTCATTAATATTTGTTCAAAAAAATAACTTCAGCGAAAATTCATTCTAAAATATAAAAAAAAGATGAATTTGAGAAGATGATGGAAAGACTGGACCGCTCAGAAGAATACGCAATACTAAATTCAAGTAATATTCGTTAGTCTAATCAAACCTTGAGTTGTCCATAGTGCAGATTCACATGATCCAAAAACAAATAGCTGGGTGATTTTTAAAATAAGTCTTCACTCCGCAGTATCACGAAAATGACATTTTTTCTTTATAAGATAAAGAATTACACTCCCGCACTTTCACTGCACCGGAAAAAATATCACCCAGATACTCTCTCAGCTTCCCTCGTTGTCCATCGATGACGTTGTAGATCGACAGGAATCCCTGGACGGCCCATGAAGAAGAACTTTCAGCAGCAGAGCCGGTCTTAGGAAATTTGCGCCCCTAGGCAATTATTTCACAATGCCCCCCACCCCCCTACCCCATCCCTTTTCAATTTTTTTATCATTATCTTATGATATGGACCAGTTTCATCAGGCTTATCTTCACAAGACAATTCTTTCAAAATCTTTGGAAAAAAAGTATCTAACTTGGGCACTTTCTTAAGAAAATTCACCTCCTTATCACTTTTTTCTTTAACTTTTTTTCTACACTGAGCACCATTAAGTTTACTGAACATTGTTTGCCCTGAGCAAGGTGTACTTGTACAGGAATTCACTCTACACACATTCACTAACTTAGAAAACCAAAAAAATAATTAAATATTTTTTTGGTGATTGGGTGAGTCGAAAAATAAAATTGCACTTTCGGATAATGGAATAATTTATTCTCCGAGCAAGGATACACTCAGGACGACAGTTGAAGAGTGACTCATTCCTTGTTGGAATCAAAAATCTCCAAAAAACAAGAGTAGGAAAAGTATGAGGGAGTAAGAGAAAGACAAAATTGAAGGTAGTAACTTCCATGAAAGGAGCTCATTAAGGGCGGTACTGAAAGAAATGTTCCCATTTATAGGGAAATAGGTTGTACAGAGATTAGGATGACCTTACATTGGTAATTCCGTGAAGCCGATTTATGATCGTCTGTTTCGGGATTAGCAATCTAAAGTGGCATGCAATTTGCGAGGGACATTTTACCTGACATGCGACTAGTTCAAATGCTGCTATGTGTAAATTCATAACTGGCGCCCCTGGAAACAACTTGCCCGAAATCTTTCGCCCTCCACAATGACGCGCCCTTAGGCTATAGCCTACCTTAGGGCCGATTTCACCAACAGCGATTAAAATGGCGATTAACTAATCAC